>CBVK0100603013.1:0-17138 GCA_900067695.1 Picea abies | reverse complement strand
ACAATAGGAGACACGGTGAGACAAAGAGCCACAGAAAGCGACAGATGACCAATAGTGAGACAAAGGAGTGACAAAGGAGTCCCTAGCTCGAGCGACAGAGGAGACCCCATACCAGTAATGTCACCCATATCTGTAATTTTTTTATAACCCTTTACAAAGGCATTATAGATAATCAATATGTATTGTACTAGAGGACTTTTGAAGATCGAGGAAAAGCCAAAATGTGTCTCATTTGAAACCTCCCATAATTTCTATATTACAAGATTGTAGGGGGCATTGATGGAAGCAACGTATCATTATTTTGGGATTATGTTCCACATTAATACTCACGCTTATCCATTTTTTTCTTACATGGAAATTTTTTGAAACATTAATACTTCAAAATTTATGTTTTCAAGTTTTAGCATCTGGTAGAAATCCCAAATATTTTTGTACATAATCTACAATCTATCTACAAATTTGTTAAGGATCAAAATACCTGCATTATAAAATTATAAAGTATGATTTTTTTAATTATAAAAAATATTTTATATCTTTTGTACTGGACATTTTCCTACTATATTCGGATCCTGTATTTCCAAAAAAATGGTGTATTTGTATCCATGTCCTGGTAACTTAGGCTTTTGCCAAATTATTTCATTTTGCATACTTCTATTCAACTCGTGTCGCTATTGTAGCTTATGTTGTAAAAAACATTGGAGTGATGATGTTTCCACTGTAAGAGTTGTGATATATTATACAAAGTGTTGCCAAGCCATTCTAACCTAGGGATCACATGTCTTCCATAATTTATATAGAGTTGGAGAAGTTAGAACACTACATTTTCAAGGTGTATCGGCCTCTTCTTCCATTTCAAGAAGTTTTCCTTCGCTGCTTCGCAGTGAGGAAATGATGCAAGATCTTGTATATGAATTATGGACCTTTTTTTATAGGTGTTCACCTTCAAATTGGCATTGTTTGCTAATGTACATTTATGTAGGTTTTAATATTTTGTAATTTTATGTAATCATATTGACTTCAGTGTCAATGAAATTATGACATGCAGAGAAAGATTGATTTCTAATTGTAGCTATGCATTTAGTCATTGATGTATTATAGAAGTTAGAATCTACCAAATTCCAGCATTGTTATGCCAATTACACTATAACCATAAAGGACATTGTCCATTTGGGCCAGATCAACACAGAAATGGATGAATTCAAATTGTCCTCCCAGCTTTCCAATGAGAAGTCTTAGTGTATCCTTTTCCTGAAATAATATTTGGCAAACTTGCGATCCTTTTTCTTGATGGTTACAATCTGCCTCTCATCTATGTGAATCAACTTCCAAAGGTATATTCAGTGTAAATTCCAGAACATGCATAATTGTGTGAATCCTAGATCTCTCCTAAATTAATTAATTGTTATGTATGTGTGATTTTCCAGTTATTTTCTTAATGAACAATATTTTATTAAGGTTATGTGAATATTCAAACTTATTTTCAAGGTTGTTTATCTTGTATCCTCGTCTTATCTAAAATTTGAGGTTCACATGTTTTCTTTCTATTGGAAATATATAAGGTATACTCATTGATTTGCAACTTGTATGAAACTTCCCTTTATGAAATATTTGAGTGGTCATTCGTATTATAGCTTGAAATCCATACATGTATTGTAGCTTGAAAAATGGTATCTTGTACCCCAGAGACATGACAAAATTTGGCATGTGGTAGGGTGATCGTGGGAATGCACCAACTAGCTCGAAGCAGGTAAAGTGTTGATTTTCATATGAATTATTGTTTACAATCATTCAATTAACTTGTTTATTTGTTGATCCATACGAGCGCACCAGAGCACGATGATCGGGGTGATGAAATATACAATTTCCTCAACCCAATTGAAACAATTAGAAAGGTCTTGCGAAAGGGAAACAAATAACTCCTTCAATTGGCTAATTGTAAGCCTACAAAGGAGACCACAACAAGGGTGAGAGAGTTAGAGAAAACTATATATCAATATGCGGTAAGCGCCATTTTTAAAATAGATTTTTTATAACATATATTAATTTATGAATTTTTGTTTGGTATGTTTATCTAAGCTAAACTAAAAATGGTTTCTTTCTAAATAAATATTTGGAACTGATGCAAGATCCTGGTCATGGGGAAGTTGTTGGTAGCAGTGGTGCGCAAACCCCACAATGCCCTGGCATGAGCCACACACCTTCAATGCTATTTTCCTCTTTGTGTGTGGCTAAAATGACTACATCTCATGGGGCCCATGAGACGCCCCTACCATTCACGCCAGACCATGGCACACATGATGGTGTAGTATATGGAGAATCTCATGAAGAAGATTCTACACACCGTTATCTTGGAGAAACCCATGTTCAAAGCATGCGAATAGTATTGGTCAAACTTTTGATGGACGGAAACTTTGTTCCCTTGAATATGCCACAATTCCCAGGTAGTTATTAATATCTTAGTTAATTCTTATTATTTAAATATTGAAACCTACATCTTTCAAATTATTTTAAACTAATTATCATATCTTTTTGCAGCAAACAACATTTTTTACATGACCTTGCATGACAAGGCATTAGAGATTTTTGGGCCCACCATTCACACACAATGGAATTCCCAGAAAAAATAATTGAAATACTAACTTATTAACAATTTTTTCAGCATTTTTGGTGATTCGTTCAACAAACATGATATCACCTCAAAGGCAGGTTCATATTTGAAATATGTTAGATATCAATATAGGAATCAATTGGTAAAAACCCTAAGTATGATTTTCATGTCACCATTCCCGAGAGGGAATGGAAGAATATACTGGAGGATGCAAAGGAGATTGCATTGAGACATGAAGGGAAGACACCACCTAGCCCTAGAAGGTAAATGATATTTTGAATTTATTATGTTGAACTTTCTTTAGTTGATCCATAGAAAAAATTGTGTTATCTAAGTGCATATTTGAAACTTTTCATAGGCTCTCGGACACTTAGAAATCCACCAAGGAAAGAATAGATAAACACGGGCTACACAAACTTGGCCAAGGTGGTTATCTAAGATTCAAATCTTAGTTGTAAGTACCGAATAATTTTACCATATTATTCATATCATCATACAATTTTTTTTTAGTTGCAACCAATAAGAAAAATTAATCATATTATGCAATGTATGGGGATACATTCAACAGTACGCCCACCAAAGACGACATGAATATCGGCTTCAATTTCATCTTTCAAGTAGTGGTTGAACATCGAAAAAGTTTGGGGTAAACACAATCAACTGACCCTTCGGGCGAGATGGTAAGTAAAATGACAAGAATTTAATTGTTCATTACTTGAAAGTACATATATAGATGGTTTATTTATCACATCAATTAATGTGTCTATTTTCTTAAGAACACAAGCAAACCCAGTTCATTTGATAGCAGTACTAAATAGGAACCCCATGATTCTATTGGTGTGCACACCCATCACAGTATGTGTATTTAAATTCAATTGTATATATTGATGATTAGTAATATTTAGTTTCAAATGGTGTACTTATAACATTTATTGTTTGAATGAAAGAGGATGTAGATGATAATAGTGCTCACAGAGGATAGGAACCTACGACAACCCAACCAATGGTGTCGACTACCCCCCCAGGTAAAAAACAAAGTCATGATATTTTTATAAATGAAAGACTAATATGAATAATAATAACTAACCATGTACTTTTAACGATTTTTTTTGTTCTAGTGGATGCCCCTGTAGACCAATATCGTCCAGTATTACAATGGTAAATACGGTGCATAGTCATGCAACACGAATATAAGTAGTGCAATGGTAGTACTAGAAGTAGAAGATTGTGTAGTACGATAAGTAGTGCAATGGTAGAGATGGTGCATAGTCATGCATCATGAATAGAAGAGGGTCTAGCAGCTGAAGGGGTTGAAGGCGATGTTAGTAGTGACAATGTACTACTAAATAATTTTATTAAAAGGAAGAAACCGAAAAGGAATTGATTGTAAATATTTTGAGGAAAAATTTTATTAATATAAATTATTAGTTGTACATTTTTTGTTTAAATTAATATGCATGATTGGGAATGGGGAATTGAGAATGATGTGAAGGGGTGGAGGGGCCAAATGAGCTTCCACCTTCATGTGGTTGGCCCTGTTTAGTAGAGAATAAATTATTCTTGAAACCAAGAAGAGCTCATTAAGGTGTTCCTATTATCCATTTAATGATATTGTTTTTAGAGATTATTGAATGTAATTTGATGTGGAATTTTATGTTATCCCTTAAAATTGATGTTTTCCAATGTTCAATGTGCAAAAAGGCATATTCTGAGGACTTGGTCATGTATAATTATTGCTCGATTTAGAAATTGATTCAATGAACATTGACAACAATATTGATAAATCATATGGCAGGAAAAAAGTTAGTTCCAATTTTAAAGTTTTTTTTACTAAGTTTGATTATTTTCTTAGTTATATGTTTTTATTTGTATCAGATTGCTATTTTATATTGTTGACTTATATATCTAGTTCAAAAAAATAACATCTTTTTTATTGTTTGTGTAAAACAAATAGTTTAATAAATGGCCTTTATATCACCATCAATATAAATCAATATTATCATCTTTGAGATTCACACTTTGAGATAGCCTAGGTTTCCTTCCTAAGGAGGATGCACCCACCTTCCCAACAACTTTCAACTCAACATCTATCACTTAAGTAGCGCATCCTTTTTTAAATATTTATATTTTGACTTGAGTGTATTGAGTGTACTCATGTAAATGTGTCTTTCCATCCCTCCAACTATGTGCATGAGTTCTTTAATATTTCTTCATATTGTGTGGACCTATTGGGAGGTTTTATTTCACACCCTCCAATAGAATTTTTACCATCCAATCCACCTAAAAAATCTATTGTCTAGATGGTATCATCCCTCAAGAACCTAGGAAGACATTACAATATTACATTGAGGTGTTCACTTAGCTTTGCATTCAAATCCAGGTTCTTGATATAGAGGAGGTATTCATTGTATCACCACTTGGGAGGTATTCTTTTACACCCTCCAATAGAATTATCATCCAATCCACCTCAAAAATCTATTGTCCAGATGGTATCATCAATATCAAGAACCTACGAAGACATTACAATATTACATTGAGGTGTTCACTTGGATTTGAATTCAACTCCAGGTTCTAGATCTGGAGGAGGTATTTATTGTTAAATTTAATTATATTGTATTGGATTTTGTTAGATTCAAAGTTTCCATGTTTGAAAGTGTTTCCATTGACTAGGAATTGGAACATGCCTTGGAAGTTGAATGTAAATTTCAATGGTGCACTAATTTCCAATCCTCCCAAAACCCTAATTCTCATTCCAACCCCCACACTTATAGTGCTCCCAATATTCTTATATCCATTACACCTCATCCATATAACCCTACATTTTTTATTCCTTCTTATCATAGACCTGATCAATGGTGCCACTACCATTGCACGCAACCAAAAATATAACAAACATTCATTCTCTAATCTATCCATATTCATCTCAAGCACTATATATTGACTCGCCCTCTTGTCTTCCTAAGTCCAGCATTACATCCTACACAATGTATACTCTAACAATTGCACAGATATTGAATTCTCTCACTTTCCTTTTCTTTTTTTTAATTGAATACAAAGAAACTTCTTCCACCTCTACCAAAATTCCTAAATCTTACGCTAATACATTACAGAGTCTCATATAGGATCTTTCATCACTCCAAATTCATAAAAAAAAGTCTAAAACCAGTAACTATATTAATCACTATAGTTACAAGATCTAGGACATGAACACTATATTAATTCAATGGTATTGTTTAGATATTCCCTTTGTCCAACCACATCAAAATCTAGGACACTAAGAGAAGCTTTTGTAATCTTCCCTGGCAATGACATGTCTAGGTTTACATGAGTTATAGCTCAACCTTGGGTGACAATGTTGACTCTTGTACATATCCTCTTTTTAGCATCATTGATTGGATCATTAATTGTCATCACACATATGGATTCAGTGGCCTCAAAAGCCCTTATTGCATTTGGATTTCACTTGGATGACAGCAACATAAATTTCCAAATATGGTCTAGAAGTTGAAGGCCTTATGAATAGTTATTTTCTTCGTCAGGAGTATGATACAGGAGCATCTAACAGCAAGCTCTAGAACTTACCAAATGGGTCAAAAAATTTACCAGGAGAGTTGGCTCCCTAATTTTATTTTGTAATATTTGTAAAATATATCTCAAAGATTGATTTGTTTCATAGTTGTTAGTTTGTTGCTAAGATTCTGGAAATAATTCCTAGTATACATGTTTATTTAGATACTTTGAGTGAGTTGGTTTTACAGGAGCTATTTCGAGAGCTCTAAGAATATATTTGTATTTTTATAATATGACATAGGTTAGGCAGACAGAGCAAGTGAGGAGGAGTGGTTTTAGAGAAATTCTATGTGTGCAGGTTGTGAGAGAAGTTTTGAATATTATAAATAAAGTTCCAGTGTGTTCCAGAAATTACTGTGTTAATTCTGTAATCTAGAATTGTGGGTATGAGCAGAGTTGGTTTGTTTATTTTGGGATTTCTTTCCATCCTAGGAAATTCATATGTCATATTTTGTGAATGGATAGATCATAGTTTATTGTGTGGCAAATCGATCCCATATTTTGCATTGGAATCATATCAATCAAGATCGATGAAAATCCTCCTTGCAGCAGGGAGATTTAATTTTTATTATCATTATTTGAATGAGATTAAATCTGGATTGTTGGATCGTAGATCCAGTACACACTAGGGGTTGTAGGATCATGTTTAAGATTGATCATTGATCAACGTAAGGATCAATGATCCTCGTCGATTTCTCATAGGAGAGAAGCTCAAAGGTTAATAAAGGTGTGTGTGTTGAGGGCGGTTTATAAACTTACCATTGAGATATGTGTTCCATGCTGGTAGTATTGTGGCCCCCTAGAAGCAGATTTTAATACCATTGTCTGACCCCCCAAGACACTATATATGAAAACCACTTTTCAAAAGTGGTAAACCACGGTTTTGTGTGAAGATTTATCCACGGGTATAGTATATGGTCACATGGAGACTCAGTTGCCCCAGTTCGATCGACATTTAAAAGGGAATAACCCATGAGGTTACATAGGGTGGATTTGACCCATGCTACATGTTGAAAAAAGGATCCACCTCGACCCCCTGTTGTGTGGTATTCAAAATCGTCACTTGACCCCATGCGAAACTATGAAATGAAACCACCCTAATGCTCCCAAAACCGTTGGTTTTGTAAATATATTATATTAGTAATTAATAAATTATTTGTTTAAATGTGTGTGTAAATAAAATATCGTTTGCTGGGTTTTTTTTATAAAATTCCATTGGTTACTATAAATGAAGACCAAAAGTGACCTGAACTCACCTGAGCCTTTTTAGAGTGTACCTTTATCGGATTTGTCAGCAAAATCAAGGGTTTTCCTCAAAAATTGTTCCGGGTAAGAAGATACAGTCCCATTTCCTGTCAATTTGTCAAAATATAAAAACCCTCAAGTTCTAAAAAGTCCAGAACCCTGTCTACAGTAGAACCTAATTTAGAGGACAGGGATTGTCAAATTTTTGACCCAATTACTTCATTTGATCTCTATGACTTGCATAAATTATATTTTGATAGATATAATTAGTTACATGATTATTTTCATGAATGGGAGTCGAAATTGTCCCCTTTCATTGTTTTTCGGACTTATAATTTCCAAGAAGTTGTTCACTAGTATGCTTTGAATTATGTCCCGTCCTCTAGGAGTATATTATCCAGAATTGGGTCATTGTTATTTGAAATTCCATTTGAGTTGATTTATGAGATGTTGAAAGTTCAACAAATTACATATGGTCAGGTCTTAAATGAAGAATATTTAGATATTGTCTATAAAGAGTTAAATTTACACAACAGGAAAGCTTTAATATTGTCTTTAATGGATAAATATAGAAGTCCTCCTGAAGAGTCTGATAATTATGAAACTGTTATATTTTCACCAATCTCGCAATAGATTATCAACATGGATTGTGTTGTTTTGGGATATGATAGTGGTAGGATTGTGGATAACACTATATTAGGTCTATTAAGTCTATTTGTCCTTTGGAAATCCAACCAATTTCTAGATCCCATTTTTCATAGTATATAGCTAATTCTTTGCACTATAAACTCACTGAATTTACACTGAGTAGATCCTGTAGATATCAATCTTATCCAGTATATTTGCTTTTGTTTTTCAAAGAAAATAACTTTTAAAATTTGAACTTAGAAACTGAAGATAATGCTGGAAATTTTGTGTCAATCATTCATTGGAAACCAATAGTCAGAAAGAAGCCACAAAGTGTTGTATTTTTAGACGTTGTCAATACATTTATGGCCATATCATATACCATGTTTCATGTAGAAAGTCCTCCTGGAATATTTCCTGAAGTAAAGACACTTTTTCATGAATATGCACAAACTAAACTAGGAGACTGGTATTTATTCAAGAAATATATTGAAATAAGGATATATGGAGCAGAAATTAAACCTTTTCGATTTCCCAAATTCCTTACCCTAAGGATTTTTTCCTTAGAATTCATAAGGAAAATTCTTAATTCCAATTATTTTCATTTTGTTTCAAAGAAAAACAGGACTAATTTCAAGTTGAAAAGAGAAGTGGGACCTTTTATTGTGAACAATAGAAAATATTTGCAAGTTGCAAAATCAATGTTGCAAGGATTGAATTTTGAGAAAGAAGAAACATAGCAGTATGATCCTTTTGGAATCATATCATCCAAAAGACAAGAGTTTCAAGTAACTTCCTATGAGCACAATACAAAACCTCAATTGGAGCATATAATGAACATGTATAGTTGGAAATATGTTCAAAATATTCTTCAAGGGAAAATACATAACACATCTTATTTTTCTCAAGTAGTGGTCATTGATACACCCCAGCATCAAGAGAAAATATTTAAAAGAATTTTTCTAGAGGACCTGCAAGTTGTCTCAAAGTTGGAAGATGAGCATTTCAAGAAGAAGAAAAGGATTGAAGCAAACACAGAGGAAATTTTAAAAGAAGATATTCAAGTTATATTAGACACGTCAGAAGAGACTCAAAGGAAACATGCTTTTACAATATATTTTCTTCCATCAGTTGTATTTGATAACATCCAGAATCAAGAAGGTGCACAATCTTCAGAAATTAAGACAAAAAATATATTTTCATAATATGAGTAAATGAAGGATAAAAATGTAGAGATCAAGCAAATTTTGTTTCTTGAGCTTGATCAAGATTATTCTAAATATATATTATTGTCTACATTAGATTTGGAAAAATGAAGATTAAATTTGTCATTATTAGAACCTAATGATCAAAACCTTAGAAGTGTTGACACTTATAGAGAAACAAACTTTTCAGTTGATCTTGAACAAATTTGTATAGTTGACAAGATGGGCTTGCTCAGAAAAATAGGAGAAATGTTGAATAGAGATTTCATCCATATGACTCTTTATATGAAGAAATTATAAAAGGTAAATAGAAAATTGAAGGAACATCTGAGACAGGAAAAGGTACTTACCAGGACAAAGCAAATAAGGATTGATGATTTTACGAAGAAACTCTTAAGAATAAGAGACAAATCTAAGGATGAGGATCCAATGCAACAGATAATGAGCTCAAAATATAATGAGATCCTTATACTAAATAAGAATCTACATTTGACTAATCTTGATCATGTGTAGACTCCGGAGATACAAGAAATCCAAAGGGGAAAAGATCATATTTTAACTCAAATGGTTCACATAAATGAACAGATCAAATTATATGAACAACACATTCATATTTTGAAACATGGATCTTCATCATCACAAGGTTCAACATCTGCAGATTCATCAGATGATCTAGTTAAGTCTTTAGCTGAGCTAAATTTTAAATAAATTGAATTGGAAAAATCCAAGAAGGAAGTGTCTACACAAAATGATGAAATAAAAATTCTCAGAGATTAAATTGCAGAAAGAGATAAAGAGATTAATATCTAATAACAAACTAAGGCTATGCTACAAGAAGATTATGAGTTTTTGAAATCTAAATTAGAAGGAAGATCCTAGTTTATAGGAGCCATACATTTTCTTTGGGACAAAATTGGTGAGTAAATCACCAAAATTTGGGATTATATCATAATAATGGATGAAGAATATGGTTTGTCAAGGAAGGTGGAAAAAGATGTTAAAGTCGCTTTCCAAAATATAGGAAACAGACTCGATACTGCTACCAAAATTATTAAGTTACTTAATTCCAAAACAAATGGGGAATTGAGTAAAAAAAAGATTTAAAAATAGAACCATCATGGTCATGGAGATTGAAAAGGTTTTTACAAATAGAATCTCAATTCAGCAAGCTCAAAACAAATTAATTCCTTTAAAAATAAATTTTGAATGGTTTTCTATCCTTTACAAGAAAATGGTTGAAAAGGGCTTACCATAATGTTGGGATAAATATGAAAATTTATTCTCTCTTCAAAATTACCAACATCTTTTTATAAAATCCAGAGAGGATACAAATAAATTCAAAGGAATTACAGGAATGTTAAGAGGTCCAATAATTGTTGACCTTCTGGATGAAGACTTCTTACTTTTATGGCAACTCAGAAATTTATTTGTAATTACCCCAACATATGAAAGATATACTGAAGTGGATATTTCTTATAATAAAATGATGAATCTTAAATATCCAACAAAGTAGGAATAGGATCGACTCATTCAGTTAGAATGACTTGGCAAACAACTTTCAACAAAATCTGGGATTATGTTCTAGAAATCTTTTCTTTTTGCAATTTATGTTGACGTGTAAGTAGCTTGCATAGCCAATTTTGGATACAAGTGATATGACTATAAGTATCCACTTGATTGGAATGTAAAGGCACTTTTTTTTGTCGCAAGACCCGAGAAGAAACAATTATTAATGAAAAGTTTCATTTACAGAGATTAAAAGATTCTTTTTTTCATGATATGGGTTATGTGCTTCTGAGTAATATGTGCTTCTGTGTTTTCATAATCATTTGCTTTATGTATATTTGCGTGATAAGTATGACCATTTGGTACGACAAATTGGTGTAGCAACAAAGGAAAATAATTATACATAGCTTTCAATTGATTCACTGTAAGTGTTTCTATGACCTATGTTTTATTATTATGCCTTTAAATTTTAAGAGAAATTTTCTTTTAAAAATTATTAAAACATTTTCATCACAAGGATATAGTTATGTTTGCTTCTTTCATTGAAGGATAAGTAATATTTAATCAATTAGAATACATTATTTATCTTTTCATTATTATTTTTTTTTTCAACTGTCCATCATATTGATAAATTTCAATCAATTCAGAGAGTGAAAACAAGCCTTTAAAAATATGATAAATATTCATTGATAATTAAGTACATATTCTAGGGAACTACAAAGTTCTCTATTTAGCTACAGAAAAATTCAAAACAATTGTTAATAGTTGTACAATTTTTGTTTAAATTAATATGCATGATTGGGTATGGGGAATTGAGAGTGATGCAAGGGGGGGGGAGGGGCCAAATAGCCTTCCATATTCACGTGATTGAGTAGAGAATAAATTATTATTGAAACCAAGAGGATCTCATTAAGATATTCCTATTGTTTATTTAGAGATATTTGTTTTAGAGAATATTGAATGTAATTTGATGTGGAATTATGTTCCCCCTTAACATTGATGTTTTCGAATGTTCAATGTGTAGAAAGGCCTATTCCAAGGAATTTTTGATGTAGAATGATTTCTCGAATTAGTGATTGATAAAATGGACATTGACATCGATATTGATAAATTGGATGGAAGGAAAAAAGTGAGTTCCAATTTTAAAGTTTCTTGTACCAAGTTTGATTATTTTGTTGGTTATATGTTTCTATTTTGTATTGTTGACTTATATCTCTATCTCAACAAAATAACATCTTATGATTTGTTTGTGTAATAATAAATGGCCCCTATATCACCATCAATATAAATCAATGCTATCATCTTTGAGATTCACACGTTTTTCACTATCAAAATGAGGTCAACATCATCCACTGTGAGCATGTTCTAGGACTGAGGTTTATTGGCTCGATATTTCTTTCGTGCTGAGAGTTTCTTCGGAGAAACCTTTCATTTCTTTGATGCCTCAGCCTCTGTTAAGGGATCCTTTGGTGGTGTCACTTTGCCCTCTTCTTTCTTATCTTCTTCCCCTTCCTGGTTTACTTCATCGCCTCCTCCTCCTCCGGGTGAATCAGATGTAGTTTCCTCCAATGCGATGTTTATCTCCTGCACTTATTCCTTTTTCTTCTTCTTCTTAGCATTGCTCGGTACATTACACTCAGTCTGGGTGACCCTAATACTTCCAATAAGGTCGGGGTCGGAGAATTCTGCATCTCCAACCGGTACAAGGAATTTGGCCTGCCATTCCTTGGTTTATCTCCTCCATGTCTTCCTTGGTCAATTTGTGGTATGAATGCAGCTCCTCTTTACTTTCATCCCTACGCGCAGTGATGTATATGAAGTGGCGATCTACGCAGAACTTGACTAGCGGCCTGTAAGTGTGCAAGGTGTTCGGGGTCATTCAGGGGAATGACTCAATGGCACACATGAGTTGTAAATAGTAAGTGTAGAACACTGCATTTGACTGCCACTAATTTTCCATATCTCTTGAATACCACAAGGTGGTTAACCTCATGACCAGTGGTTCGGATGGCTCTACTTCAGGGAATGTCGCTCCCTCTAGCATCTCTCAAGCGACAAATGCAATAAGAATTAACAACCAACTAAAGTGGAATTCATAACCTTGGTCCTGCACTTCACGGCATTCCTTCTCCAACTCATTAACGATATAGCTCGCCTAGTTCATCCGCATTCCTTCTCCAAATCATTGACGATATAGCTCACCTAGTTCATCTACATCCCTCGACACACTTTCCTGTAAGGTCAACTACGAATCTTGTTACTTGCGTAGGGTGGTTCTTTCTGATGAGCTTTCTTGCTATTAGCTGACAAGCTAGGTGCACTGTGTCATCCTAGATGGAGGATTCCTTGTAGCCTCGCTTCCCTTTCTCCACATCACCATATGCCTTCTTTATTGGATGTGCCAGGGAGTAATCTATAGCCTTCCCTGGGTAGAATTGTTGAGGGTATGATCCCTGCATGCTTAATATAGTGATGATTTGGATCAGCGTCAGATCCACAATGATGTGCCTATCCAACCACAGGTACCCTCCATGGATGCACAACAGGAGGAGTTTAACACATGCGTTAACCTCCTTATGTCTGTCGAAGTGTGGGATCTTCATCACATTTAAGATATTTGACCTCGTGATCTCCTTGATCCATGGTTGGGGAACTATCTTAAGCTTCTTCCTAGTCATCTTTGTCAGGTATTTGTGCAGCACGAGCATCCCATAATTCTTCCTTTTATCGAGGTTAAAATCACTTATCTTAAGAGCTAGGATCAGTCCCAACTGTGGTCCTACTGCCCGTATCCCTTTCGAGAAGTATGTAGTGATGAGTGTGTACTCAAAATCCCTTGGGACGCTATCATGACTAACCACGCGAGCCAAATATGGGATGTAGTCAGGAAAGACCGACGGGATTTGCTTTGCGTTTGCGAGATCATCGCAGTGTTTGCTTCTCTTCTCTGTCGCAGTTCAGGGTGGCCTAGATCGAAATCCAGTCGAGGGGGGTGCTTGAAATCCTCCCATCGATGAGGCATGTACTCCTACAAACATGAATTTATCAGCCATAAGGTCGATTAATATCTCCTCCACAGACTTCTCTACTACATTGTGTTTGCCCAACATACACGCTCATGGTCAAATCACTCAGGTAGGCGAACAGATACTCAAGGTAATCAATGGCAAGGTCTAGACAGCATAGCATAGTAGGCAATCACTTCTCTATTAGCTCGAATATCTCAGTTTGTAAAAGTGGTCCTGGTGCAACATTCGATGGAATAAATAGACAACGTTGTAACGGATTCCTCCAATGGAAAGGAATACCTCAATCCATATGTTATGGTGCATTCTCAACGGTCCAATGGTGATATTTACGATAATAACTATGTTTCTAACCATTCTAGAGTGTCGTTCTAACAGTCTAGATGCCTCCAATGGTCATATAGCTTCGTCATGGCGAAGTGTCATTCTACATTGTTATGATATTCCGGCAAGGTTCAAGTTCTGCAAGCCTGCCTTCTGTGAAGTCTTTTCTGGAACTCCCTATAGTTTTTCTAATTTTTCTTTCTTCTTACTAAGTTGTATGGCCTTCTTTCCTATGATCTGAATTTTTGGATTCATCTTCCCATTCTCATTCTTATCTTCTCTTAGCTTAGTAACTTCGCACTACTGAGGGTATGTCAGAGGGTTCATATGTGATACTTCTTCTCACTGTTTCTAGGGTAGGTGCTCTTCTCTTCTGCATGTGTAGGTTTTTCAAGCCTTCCTGCATTCTTTCAACTTTGACATATAAGTCTCTAGCCCTTAGTTTCTTCGAATTGTCCTCTTGTTCTTCTATTAAGCGTGTTATTCTCCTAGCCATGAAATCCCTTAATTCTTTCTTTTTTTGTTCTATGGCTACCTCCTCTTATTTTCTTTGGATCTGATCTTTCTCATTCCAGGTATTCCCTAACAAAAGTGAAAAAGGGGAGTTGTTCTCAACAAACTTAATGACCTCAAATTCTTCTTCAGTTGATGCTCCATGGGAAATCATAGGTACATGAGTAAGTCTTCCACATAAGGTTATCATCTTTCCTTTAAACAATCTTATCCTTCCCAATGAACGAATCATAGTTGGCTTTCCCAAAATTTCCCAAGTACTCTCTGGTATAAGATTCACCTTTGTTTCCTCATCTAATACACAATCTATGTCGAAGTCTCTTATTCTTGTTTCTATGCACTGCTTTTTTTTTAAGATCTTTGGTAAATTGATGTCTCTGTGGTCATTCAGTGTTTCTTTCATCTGCAATAATATAGTCTCGGATTCTTTCTGGTGCTCTAGCATGTCCTTAGTCTCTTAATCTTATTCATAGTTTTCTTGTCTCATGTTCATATTTTTCAACTTTAGCAATCATTCTAGGTCAATCCAAAACCTCATGACCAACAACTTTACAGCAAAGGCAAGTAGGACCTACACCAGGGAATTCCTTATCAAGATGTCCCAGTCTTCTGCAACTATAACATAGTGTCAATCCTCTATTTCTTTTAAAAAATCCCCAACCTTTCCTGTGTTGTGCACTAGGATCGCAGTGATGGACCTGCAATCTACAAAAATTCCTTCTAGGATCCTGCATCCACTTTTTAGTCCAAAAATTCTCTCTATGCATAGGAATAACATATCTTTTCCTATCTCTATCAGATTTATTCAGATCAAATATTATTTCTTCTAGTCGTGCCCTAGTTTTCAGACTAGGACATAATCTATCAAACATATCTAAATTCATACTTTCGAAGAAAAAAATTCTACTTATCTTACCTTTTCCAGAGCTCAAAGCTTTAAGTTATTACCTCTTTTCTTCAGATCGGGCTTCTCTTTCTTAGCACAGAGCTTCACAATTCAAGTAGAATATTGCGCACTATAGCAACAAATCTACGCACAGAGCTTTTCCTTTTCTTCAATTCCCAACAATCACAGTTTTAGGTCCCGAAAACGGAACCATTTATTGGCATAGGGGCAGACCCAGGGTTCAACGCTTCAACGGTGCACCAATAAAACCCTAACTATCGTCCCTTTCGGAAACACCTGCGAAGCAGATGAATTCTCACCTGAGGTAGAGGCAGGGGGGGTTTTAGGACTCGGGTGTCTACAACCTAACTGGGACACAGATCTGTGATCACAATACTTAACAAAGCACTTTAGCCAATAGCATGCATTAATCTATTACTCTTATTCACTTCGCAGATTAAACCCTAAATACAGAACGACGTTGTAATAAATAGATCAAACACTTCTAAGCACTTAGCATAATCTCAGATCTAATATTCATTCATATAAAAAGCACTAATCATTCATAGATCCATCTACCATACATCAAGAATAGTGTACTAAGCAAATAGATACATAAACACCATGACTAACATTGCACAAAGAACATCAAGACAAGATATACGTGGTTCACCCCAGTGTGGGGCTACATCCACCAACTCTTCTTCTCTTCTTTATTAGTCTTGTCAATCTCCTTACAGGCACTAAGACACAAAACCAAGTCCGCATAGGACAGGATATCTATGTGCACCTCGCCAGATCCTCCTTCCCCGAGTCAAATCAAAGCACAAAGCCTTACATAGTCGGTCTGCACCAATTAATTACAATAACATTTGCACTTATCTCTGTAAGTCTCAATACGTTAATGCACAAATCTAGCTACTGATGCACTAAGCCACACTATTCGTCCCCATCTTACATTTCTTAGCTTCCTATTTATACATTACAAAAGGGGCCTAAACATGGGTGAACCCATGGGCCAACATCCCATACCCGTTACATAAACCCTAAAACCCAAAAATCCTGCAAAAGGGATGATATCTTGCGATCTCCACTTCGCTTGGGTGCTCTGTCTTTGACCATCATGTCGAAGTCCCAAAAATGGTCAAACATGACCAGTGTTTCCTCAAAACCTGGTCAAGGGACAACATTTGGTTTTCCAACAAAATAAGGTGGAAACAATTAAGACCTCGAGTCTTTAACAACCATTAGCCATCCCCACATCAGCGCTGGGAGGAGGTTTCCATGGATTTCATCACAAGGTTGCCGAAGTTTGAAGGAAAGAGTGTCATCATGGTGATTGTTGATAGACTGACCAAGTACGCACACTTTTGTGCACTCTCTCATCCCTTCAAATCTAGTACAGTTGCCACCACATTCATGGAGACAGTTCAAAAGCTACATGGCAGCCCAAAGATTATTGTAAGTGACAGAGATCCCATCTTCACTGGACATTTTTGGATAGAATTATTTTCTTGTTTGGTTACTCAATTGGCTCATAGCTCATCCTATGATCCTCAATATGATGGAAAAACTGAGATAGTGAAAAAATGTCTGGAAGGCTACCTTCATTGCTTTGTCTCTGATAA
>CBVK0100603012.1:0-17138 GCA_900067695.1 Picea abies | reverse complement strand
TTGTGGAAGCACAAGGCTTCCCACTATTTTTATGAGGTTTTTAATGGCTTCCTGTCTATTTTCAAACTTTTCTTGTTAGGAGAAAATGCTCCCCGCTTATCTGAACATGCAACTAATTTTTTGGACAAAAAGGGAACAGTCCAACATTTGGATAATTACACCGTCATAAGAATTTTTGGCTCCACGGAACAACTTGCTCTCCTTCCATGTCACATTACGGACATAATTTTTATTTTAGAAGTAGCACATCAATACAACTACTGGTTCCATCTGTTCCAAAGGAAGAAAAAAAAAAGTTCATTCCTATGAATTGGAAAATAGGGGAGTTCGTGTTGAAAAACGTCAACAAATTTGATGATTTTGCAACACATTTTAGTATCTCCAACCTCAGATATGCTGAACACATAAAAGGATTCAACCCCTATGATATTTTTAGACAACATTTACATTCACTTGGCCTCGACGATTGTTTTGTAAATAAACACTTGCCCAAAAACAGAGACAGTCACGAGCCTGCCTCTGATGCTGGCGACGTAGAGACAGTGCAAAGCTACACCAAATTGTCCACGCAACAGGGGAAAGACCCTAATGACAAGAGTGTTCAATCCGCAGATACCACTAAAAAAAGTACGACATCCTGGAGCATCGCTTGAACGACCCATCACAACAACAAAGAAACCTAGAATTCTTCAAACGGAGGAGGAGATAACGACCCTCCTCACTCTAAAATTGATAGTTCTCACAAGCTTCCAGTGGAGAAGAAGAGAAAAAAAATGTGGGGTAGGTAGAAGACCAGGAAATTCAGACTGAGAACATGGAAATTGACATTGATTTGGATGCCATGTTCCCCTTCTTTGATCAGCCTGAGGACACCATCCACCATAGCCATCCAATGGACATATCTGTTGACCAAAATTTTGATGAAGATGAATCCTTCGTGTTCCAGAGCGTTGTTTTTGATAGCCGGAACAAAAAATTGATATTTTAGATAAAAAATGTTAAAAATATCAAAGACAAATCTTGTTTAGAGGTTGATGTTGCCAACATCCAGCCGTCCCAAATTTGTCAACTTCACTCCGCGACCAGAGAAGCACTTCATGACTCCATTGAACGCATGGAGACCCACAATGCCAGACTGAAGGACCGAGTCAAGGAATTGGAAGGCACTTTCTTTCCTATGCCATTGCATGTCGATCCTTTGGCAATAGCCATGCCTAGCACCCCTGCACCCAATGTAAAAACACCCTCCACCCTGCTCGCATCGTGTAAAGGATATGTGGAAAACAATATCACAAAAAGAATGGAACTGGTTACTGATGCATGGAAAAGATCACAAATCATCGCTTCCCTTGGAGCCATGGCACATAACTTGCTTGAGCTTTTGCAAGCCGAATTAAAAGATGAAGAAAATTTCTTCTTAAAAATGGTCATCCCTTTTGGCAAGATTGTCAACAATATGACAGAAACAAAAAGAAGAGAAGAAGATCTTCCATCCAAAAACCGGATCGACCAATTGAATGCATGTTGGAAAGAAAAAGTAAACAACATGTGTCTCATTGTTCACTCATGTGAACAAGTCATATCGAAGAAAGATAAATTATTCACAAAGCTGTCAAATATAGACTTAGCCGGGAAAACAAACGACTTCCAAGATCCCCTCTTAATCGCAAACTCCTTGCCCTTAACCAGAGAAGAGTTCGATAAATAGGTTGCTATGTTGAAAACCTTCTCTCCAGAAAAGTTTTACAACATCCTTCAATTTGATCAATCTCACGTCCATGATTGGCTAGTTAAATATGCAGTACGGAATGAGGAAATTCATCAGGCTCTCTCTAATTTTTCTTTCGACTTCCAGGAATTAGAAAACGATCTTTTCAACATCAAGATCCGGAATGAGATCAACATCACCCCAATGAGAGCATACATTGAAGAATGGGTCGAAAGGCAATTGAAATAGACTGCCAACAAAAGACAACAGGCAGTTGCCAACATTCCAACAGCCGTGGAGAACATCCTTGCAACCGCAGTCATCGCCGACATCAATGAAAGGGCATCCGCAAGAAAATAGCCAAAGCGCTCTTATGTACCCTCACTGCAAGTTTACTCATCCCATCTTTGTTTGTTTCTCAACTCAGTTATTTCACTTTCTTAAATAAACATGTATAGGCAAACACTTATACCTTTCCATTTATTTTCTTTTGCACCTGTTGCACTCTATCTATCCTGTTTCTTGTAAATATTTCTCTAATGGTTCGTGGGAGCCCCAATCCTAATCTACATGACAAACACATTGAAATTCCGGTTTATATGTAACACACTTTGTTTTTTTTTGTATATTTCAACATTTGCGTTGGTATGTAACAAACTTTTATTTTATGACAGATTTCAAATAAAAATGCATCTAAATTTTTATATCCTAAAGACTCTACTCTTATCTTTCAACACTCTCTATAACAAATGCATTTATGGCAAATGTTCACAAATACATTAAATTTTTTATATTTCTTATCTCCTATTAATTTTATGTCATCATATATTTTTATCTTTCACCAGTCCACATTGAAAATGCATTTAAATTTCCAAATTTAATCTTGCATTGTCAACAAATTTTTTACTTTCTTATATACTTTCAAAAAAATAAAATGTTTGCTATATACTTTCCAAAATTAGATGGTGCTCGGCCTGCCAACCGTCATTTACTTTTGCCCCATCTGTCAAAATATGCACCTTGCACACAACATTTCCCTCATATACGTTTTCCACCAAACACTTCGTTTCATTTACACTTCGACCCCATTTTTCAAAATTTGCTTTTTAACCTCCTTGGTACAAATACATATTTCGTATGTATAATTTATTTATTTATGATGACTTTCTATATCATAGTTTTAAAAATAACCAATTCAGTAATGCTAAATTTTTTGTGTCCAACAACCATTCAGACATTGATAATTTTTGATATTTTTTCAAAAAGAACTAATTCATGAATACTATGTTCTGCACACAAACCACATGTATATCAACTTTCTAGCCACCTGTCTGTACTAGGTCACATTTACTCCCATACTAACCTGACAGAGACTACGCTGCCATACAATACTTGTTTTTATCGATTTTATTACTTTGTAATGATAATATATTTTTTTTGATTATATATATATATAATTTTTAATTAAAAAAATTATACTATCATTATAAAAAATTAACATTACAGATCAAAATGTAATTACGTTGTTAAAACATGAACCAACAATAAACTTCCTGAACTGAATTAAGCACACCAAATATCTGAAATCATATTACAACAATTATTCCAAATTATTACTACTTCAAAACGTTATGTATATATAACATATCAAATTCAAGGAAATATGTGATTTGTGTTTTCACCCTCCATCTTACATGGTTTAACTTTTTGTGTTATAAAGTGTGTGTAGGGGCCTTAATTGCGAGAGGGACATAAAGTTGTCAGGCGTATGTAATGTATCAATGACAAAGAGTCAATGATAACAACTACATGTGTGGATGAATCCCAACCATGCTCTTCTCAAAACTCCGTGCACCACAAGCACACGCTCGCATTATGAAAACTATCAAGTATTTCATTAATGAATATAAGAGAGTAGCGCTCGGGCAATCGATCAATCCTAATTACTCTTACTCTTTGAACTTTCAAACGTTTGTGCATTTTCCTTCGAAATCTACTATTTGCAATTATTACATGGAAAGGGAATTGCATATGAGGTAATGTTAATAATATTAATGGCATTTATGAGCATCTACATAAGCTTAGGCACCTTATGCCAAGACCATTTGTTATGAAGACTCTAAAATTGTGCTAATGGTTAAGGATAAGTAGTGTAATGTGATGGATTAAGTTTAAGTCAAGTTATTATTTTAAGGGTGATCAATATCAACACTCACTATTTTAACTCACTATTTTAAGTGGCATGTGATTAAGTTTAGTGGGTTAGTTTAATTAGTTAGAATGAATTGTTTCAAGGCAGAATTCATTGCAAGGTCTTTGGTTTTAGTCCAACTAAGGTTCGGGTCTCATTGAGTCCTCCTAGGTTACCAAGTGCTATTGTAGCTAGCAATTGAGTCACTGTCCATTATGCATATTTTGGGGAAGAGGGGGATGCCACAAGGTTTTCCTTGGGAAAAAAGTGGCATGTGACCTAAGAAAACCCTCATGCACAAAAGACATGTTTAGGACATGTCAATGTATGCAAAACACATTGTCCATATCAATTTGACATGGATAATTAACTTCATAGGACCAATGATTGACTTCTAAGGAACATTCTTGGTTATTTTGGTAGGTTTTTCTTGTCCACATCTTTTTGGGCAAATGCAATCCATGTGTTTCTACATAGAATCTTGTCCACGTGTCATGCCAACATTGTATGTTATAAATAGGGTTAGATTTTCTACTAAAGTGGAGAGAAAAGGCATTTCATTTGTCTATAAACTTTATGTCAATCGACCACCATCTCTTTTATAGATTTGATGTCTTCTATTGTTTATGGATATCTTATCTTTCTCTAGTTCTTTGCAACAACATTGATTTTCTATTTATATGTGGTAAGCTAGTGCAACTAGTTTGGCGAGCTTCTACTCATAACCTTGGTAATTATCTCAATTATTGGTTGTCACCTAAATTACACTTTGGTCGAGTCATATTAATGGTATCATGGCTTATAAGTGTTGCCTTAGAGTTTGGATTATACTTCTCACTATTCCCTATGTATACATGCACCATCAAAAGCTAACAAAATCATTGTAGTAGTGCTCATCCAAATGAGACTAGGGTACAATAAACATGCAGTTTCTCAATGCAAAAATTCTCTAAAATATTGGAGGAAAACTCCCCTTTATTATAGTAGTGAAGTCTTTTGATAGACTCGCCAATTGGATTTTCCACAAACACCTTGAATACTTTGAAATTTTCCAAGGCCTTTGACTTATTCTTCAAAAAGAAAAAAGGTCTTCCATGAAAAATCGCCAATATATCATATTCAATTGTTTCCTTTCTCACTACGGATTATCCTTCGAGAAGGGTCTCCTACACCACATTCCAAGAGTGAAGCGCTCACTCATGCTAATTGAGATAGGAAAATGGTAGTGTTGATAAAAACTAGAAGCAAGAAAATGACCAAGAAAGTAAAATAACTAACAAGAAGACAAAGAAGACACGCGGAAAAGGCATCAAGCCAAATAACGACCCCACAACTGTATCATAACTAACTAGTTGTTAAGGTTTAGTTAGGACTTAGGATTATTTATAACAAACCGCCCTTTAATCTTAAGTCTGTACAAATGTATCAGCTTAGCAACAAAGACTAGTGTAAAAGTTGATAACATATCCAAGTATTTAATCTGTGACTCATGGTATGCAACCTCATAAGTGTCAATGGAGACCCGCCTGAGAAACTGCCAAAAGTGGATGCTGAAAACTAAATCTAGAAAACTCATTATGCATCAAATGAGTTAGATATCCTCCGAGTGGTCACTCAACTGAACCTAAACCAATGAGAGAAAATCTCGATGAGAAGTGAATTAGCTGCAAGTCTAATACATCCCATATCTTGAAAAACCTTGGCAATCCAATGTGCCAAGAGAAAAGAGCAGAAGAATCATATTTTCTTTGCAAGGTCAAAAGACCATCCCTAAAAAGTCCAAATACCATGATGTTAAATTTTTGAATACTAGACTAATTGCAGTAAATAACCAGGATCTCAAGAAGATTAACCAAGCACAAATTACAAAACAAAATTATGGGTATGCTCATTTTTCCATAGGCAATGCTTTTCCATTGCCACCCAACCATAGGCATCCTCAAGTGCCACCCCCAAGTAGAGCATAGAAGTTATCCTGGTAAACCCTTCTACACAAGGGAAGACAACCCAACACCTTTTCTTATATATAAGATTAATGCCAATACAATATAACGATGAACTAGTTATACCTAGTAAAGTAAACCAACAAGAAATAATCCCAGATAACAAGTACTTATCTTATCTAGTCTGTCACTTTGCTGCCTCAAATTGCTGTTATGGGTGTGCCCAATCTGCTATTCAAGCACAAAAATATATGTTGTCCAAACACTAGCTACATGTGTGACCAAATGTTGTTCAAGCACAAAGATATATGTTGCTACAGGTGCACCTAGATTTTCCTCAGACTTAGCCTTTTCTGCTACCTCAGTATAGTCCCTTTGCTGCCTTAGAATAGGCTTTTTTCGGTACCTCATAATAGCCCCTTTGCTGCCTCAAAATGGGCTCTTTTCGCTGCCTCAGAATAGCCCCTTCGCTGCCTTAGAATGGGCTCTTTTTCACTGCCTCAGAATAGCCCCTTCGCTGCCTCAGAATGGGCTCTTTTCGTTGCCTCAGAATAGCCCCTTCACTGCCTCAGAATGGGCTCTTTTCGCTACCTCAGAATAACCCCTTCATTGCCTCAGAAAGTGCCCCTTTGCTACGGCTACTACAGAGATATATCAGACCGAAAATGTCATGTCAAATGAGAAGGGCATCAACCATTATTTATACTAATCTACTAGTGAACTTTTCCAATGGGGCTGACCTGTGCATTCTGGAAAAAATATAATTTCCCATTATAATTTCCCTTTGGGTCGATTTCTCTTTTAGAGCAATATAATTTTACATTATTATTTTCTAGGGAGTCGACTTCTCTACTGGGATCTTTCTTGAATTCTTTGGCATGTTCATCTATAAGAAAGGGTTATGCAGGAAGTGAATACCTCCCGTAGCTACCAGAAACATCAACACTCCCTCTTAGGCAGGGAGGTATTCTCCATGATGTTTTTCCTCTGGTTCTCATAGCCTTGCAAGCTATGCCATGGTCCTTTGACTATGCCATGGTCATGCAGACCATGCTACTGGTGGCATCATCACGTCGCACATGGCTACACCCAATGTGGACCTTTTCTAGGGCCTCATCACCACTAGAGTACACTAGGACCTACTCGCCCGTAGTGTGGCACTAGGACCTACTCGTCCATAGTGCATCTTCAAGTACCTACTCGCCCATGGCATGTCCACTTGGTCAACTCCTGAGGGACATGTCCTCATGCTCTACTCCCATGGGACATTGAGTGCCACCCCATGACAACTTGTCACTACTCTGACAAGTGTCATGCTCAAGTTCATCTCAGAGGAGCATTCTCTAATTTGACCCAACCTGATATGGGGAGAAGATTAGGGGCATCCCCACAAATCGAC
Source organism: Picea abies (assembly GCA_900067695.1). NCBI lineage: Eukaryota > Viridiplantae > Streptophyta > Pinopsida > Pinales > Pinaceae > Picea > Picea abies. Next base: position 9,897 of record CBVK0100603012.1, on the reverse strand, counting down.
CCAACCCATCCACCTGGGGAGACGACCCATCTCATGTCGACCCAATTCAATAGAACTGAGGATAAGACCCATCTCAGGTCGAACCAACTCAGTCCATCGGGGAGAAGACATGGAGAAGGCACAAAACACTCGCAGATCAACCCAACCCACTAACCTGGGGAGAAGATTTGGAGAGTGTCCTCATAGGTCAACCCAGCCCACTACTCTGGGGAGAAGACCTGGAGAGATACTCCACCACATAGGTTACAACCCAACAGTCGCTGGGCACTAGCCCAGTACAACTTATCATTCCGTTGATAAGTGTCACACTGAACTCATTCCATCGAGGATAATCATCCTAGAAGAATGTCTCACGAAGCTGCAATCATCAATACTCCCTCTTAACGAGAGAGGCATTCTACTCCAAGTTTATCACATAAGTACTCAAATTTCAACTTGGCAAGAGGGTCGGTGATAACATCTGCAATCTTCTCATATGTAGGAAGGTACTCAACTAGTACTGTCTTCCTCTGCACCATATCTCGAATGTAATGAATCACGATGGGATCCAATATCTGATCAAACAATCCTGCAAGGAGATTCCGAAGCCACATTGCTTCACATACTGGCATACATACTATAATATACTCGATTTCTATGGTACTCAAAGCCACAAAAGTCTATTTCCTGCTACACCAAGAACCATGGGAGATCCAAAATTGAAGCAACACCCTGAGGTGCTCTACCTATCAACTGCGCTCTAAATCAACATATCCATGTAGTCTCATATCAACACTGGAAGCATGTTGATGCAGTGCCCCCACCTTAGCAGGGTCTGCTGACCTCCTGGTCTCTGGATCTTCTCAATCTTCGAGTTGGAGCATCTCTTCGGTTCCCCACTGGAATCTTAAAGAAATGTCCACAGGTACTTTTCACGAAACTCCGTCATGCGAACAAGTACTAGTCTCAATCTTCTCTCACGCGACCACTAGCTGTGACCATGAGCCTAACCCAAAAGGCATTTCACGAGTCGGGTCTTTGCATGTGAATCACCTTGACTCTCCCAACCTACAAAACCACTACAGGAGTTTAGTGTGCACTAGCTCCTCCCTTATCTTCCCTCAATGTGACCTCCAGTCATGACTCGTGGCTTTACTCTCAAGTGCATCGAAATTTCGCGTATCAGGCACTCCCAATATGATTATATCTACGGTCCACGATCTTCCTTTGAACGACGGCTACTATCAAGTCACGATTTCACGTTTCACAACTTTGGAGGTTGGTTCACCTCTGTTGTCCCGATCCCTGATTTCCTGACATTTGTGAGCGTCAGATCGACGATCCAGACTTTTCCTTCATTCAACGACTGTGATCAAGTCAAGATTTCATGTTTCGAGACTTTGGGAGTCTCCTTACTTCCGTTTTCCCGATATCTGAGATCGTGATGGCACTAGCTCGACGGTCCAGATCTTCCTGGATCTAATGGCCGAAATCAAGTAAGGATTTCACCTTTCGCTCCTTTACCTCTTATGGAGTCCCTTTGACACTTAGCCGAATTTTGACTCTGTGCACTCCTTACAACATATTTCTATGCAAGACTTGGTTCTTGCGGATGAATGTGCATGCCTTGCATCAGTCGCTTTGCACTCCTTGCAAAGGGGAAGTTTCATGCTATCTTTTCTGAGCTTCATAATCGAAATAGATCTCGTCACACATTCCTTGATTTCTGTGTGCACACCTTGCGCTCACTCAACATAAGAGAAACAATTGAAACTTATACTAACATTCACAGTTTCATCCATTCATAACGAAATTCATTCATTTATGAAAACACAATAACATATAATTATAAACAGTAACAGTGCTATGCATTTGAGTCAATTTTCCTCTGTCATATTCATTCAAAAGTAAATGGCTACAACTAATATCAAAATAATAACTCAAAACTAAGAAAACTCCTACTAACTCGTAGTAGCCTCATTTGGGCGTACAAAACCTGTATTTATCTTAGAGGGTCCTTAGGGTTCCCCCTTGACTACTCGTCTACTCAAAAGACAAAAAAAAATCTCTAGCTACTACCTAAGTTCAGTTACATTCAAGACTCAAAGTGAAACTCCTAGATCACTTGTGATCATCCGCTTCCAAGCGTTTGATCTTCTTCCGTTTTTCCAATCATCTCCAAAATATTTGCAGTAACTCCCATGGTTTGAGATTCCAAAATGACTCCCAGGCGCTGAGTTGTCCTGCCACACGTGCTCGTTGACAATGCTCCTGCATCATACTCCCCTGGACAAAAAATTATGGACTCCTGTCCATGAGCTCCTGCACCGACTTTCCATGCTTCTGGATATCAACTTCATTTCCCCAACTGGCATCTTCTATTGGGTGTCCCTTCCACTTGACCAAATATTCAAGATGGGTCTTCCTCCTCGTCTTCATGCTAATCCTCTAATCAATGATCTTTTCCATTTGTGTTTTTTCTGCTATAGGCATTTGTTTCTCCCACTGAATCTTCTCTTGAACTTTTGATCCTTTTGAGACATTTTCCCTGTAAGGGTACAGGTCTGAAATGTTGAATATGCGTGATATGCCCACATCATCTGGAAGCTCAATCTCATAGGCATTTGCACCAAAATTCCTTAATATCTTACATGGCCCTATCTTCTTCATCTTCAACTTGTTATATGTTCCCCTAGGGAACCTTTCTTTCATGAGATGTGCCAAAACCTGATCTCCTACTTCAAATTGAAGTTCTCTATGATGTTGATCAACTCTGTGCTTGTATTCTTGGCTAGAGATTTGCAACTGTCCTCTTATCTGGCTATGGATTTTTTTCATTTCTGCAGCAAAATCTTCTGCTCCAACACTTCTGATCTGATTCTGTTCTAAGTCTCTCAACTCAGATACTCCCCTGGGTTGCATTCCATACAGTATTTGGAATGGGATCTTTCCAATGCTTCTGTTTGGCGAGTCGTTGTATGAAAATTATGCTTCTGGAAGAATCTGATCCCACTGGTTATGATGCCCAGTGACCAGACTCCTCAACAAGTTTCCCAAACTTCTGTTTACCACCTCAATCTGTCCATCTGTCTGAGGATGATAAGCTGAGTTGAAGGACAAATCCGTCCCCAACTTATTCCACAATGTTCTCCAAAAATGACCAACAAATTTTGTGTCTCTGTCCGAGACGATGCTTCTGGGTAGGCCGTGAAGTCTCACAACTTCCTTGTAAAACAAATTTGCAGCATGGGTCTATCACTAGTCTTCTAACATGGGATAAAGTGTTCCATCTTTGAAAATCTATACACCACCACAAATATGGAATCACATCCTCTTTGCGTTCTTGGCAGTCCTAACAAAAAATCCATGCTTATTGCATCCCAAGGCCTCTCTGGTATTGGCAATGGTTGATGCAATCCAGTGTTATGTCTTTAACCTGTTGCATGTTGGTAGAATCTACATCTGTTCACAAATTTCATCACTTATGTCCTCATACCAGGCCAATAGTATGAACTTCTCAACTATGTGAATGTTTTATCATGGCCGAAATTTCCAACCAATCCTCCACTATGCTTCTCCTTCAAAAGGTTGTCCCTCATTGAACATTTTGGTATGCATAATTGATTTCCCTTGAACAACAATCCCTCTTGAATCATAGACTCTACCCACTGGCTCCTATCTCTCAACACAGGATTCACGCATGCTTCGTATGCCTCCTTGAAATCTGGATCATCTCTGTACATTTACTTAAGGTGTTCAAACCCCAAGGTCTTCACATGGAATTCCTGCAGAATCAAACATCTCTTGCTCAATGCTTCAACAACTTTGTTAGCATTCCTGACAATATGTTTTATGACAAAAGTAAAATTTTGTATATACTCAATCCACTTTCCATGCTTCTAATTCAATTTTTCCTGTCTGGTTATGAATTGTAAAGCTTGGTTATCGCTATACAAGACAAATTCCTATGGGACAAGGTAATGTCTCCTCTTATTCAGGGCTTGAATAATGGCATAAAATTCCTTATCATATGTGGAGTATTTTCTCTTAGTCTCATTCAACTTCTCACTAAAATAGGCAATCGGTCTATTATCCTGGCTCAAAACTGCTCAAATTGCAACTCCACTTGCATCACATCTCACCTGAAATGTCTTTTCAAAATTTGGCAAGACTAGAATTGGTCGTTCTATTATCTTCTCCTTCAATATATTGAAGCTCCTCTCGGCCTCCTCTGTCCATTTAAAAGACTTGTGCTTCTTCTTCACTGTATCCATCATTGGTGCACAAATTCCACTGAAATCTCTGTTGAACTTCCTATAGAAACTTGCTAATCCATGGAAGCTTCTTACCTCAAACATACTTCTTGGTGATGGCCATTATTTGATTGCTTTCACCTTCTCTGGATCCATCTTCAGTTCATTTGAAGAGATCACAAAACGCAAGTAAATGATCTCTGTCTTCATAAAAGAGGACTTCTTCAGACTTCTCCTGCTGTAGTCTCCTCATCACTAGTGTCAGGTGTCTCACGTGCTCCTCTTTAGTCTTGCTAAAGATCAGTATATCATCGAGATATGCAACCACAAACTTTCCATTGAAATATTTCAGTATTTCTTTCATCAACCTCATAAAATTACTCGGAGCATTAGTTAAACCAAATGGCATAACAAGCCATTCGTACAAACCTTCATTTGTCTTAAAAGTCTATCTTACATTCATCACCTTCTCTCATTCTTATCTGGTGATATCCACTTTTCAAATCTATCTTAGAAAAGAATTTTGCTCCACTTAGACAGTCCATTAAATCATCCATTCTTGGCAAAGGAAATCTATACATGATGGCGATTTTGTTAATGGCTCTTGAGTCTGTACACATTCTCCATCCTCCATCCTTCTTTGGGCTCAACACAATTGGTACTGTACATGGACTCAATCTCTCTTTGACTAACACCTTGTCTAATAACTCTCGGACTTAATTCTTTACCTCCTCATTCTCTCGAGGTGTTAGTCTGTACGTTGTTTTGTTTGGCATAATTGCTCATGGTATCAAATCAATATGATGGATGATACTTCTGATGGGTGGAAATGAGTTAGGCAGCTCATCCACCACTATGTCAAAAAAATTATCCAACAATTCCCAAATTTATTTAGGCAAATTATCCATTGTAGTACTTGTAAGGACAAATCTAGGTTTCCTCACCACAACAAACTGCATCTCCTGTCCTTTCTTGACTTCTTTCAGGAGTTCCTTCCCGCTCATGAGAAGTATGCTTATGCTGGCTTCCTCTTTCACTTTATTTTCCTCTATTGGCACCAACATGTGTGTCCTACCATTCTTATCCAAGGTGTATGCATTCTTCCTCCCATCATGAATGGCATTCCTGTCAAACTGCCATGGTCTTCCCAACAAAATATGGCATACATCCATGGGAATTACATCACATAGAATTTCATCTCTATATCCTCTTATTTTAAATTCAACTAAGCATTGTTTAGTAACCGTTACCTGGTGTCCTTTCTGCAACCATGAGACTTTGTATGGCTTCGAATGTGCAGTTGTCTCCAACTCCAATTTCTCCACCATCTCTGTGGAAACTAAGTTGTCAGTACTCCCATTGTCAATTATCACGTTGCAGACTCTGTCCTCAGTCTTGCAAGCTGTCCTGAAATAGGCTGTTCCTCTGTACCGGTTCTTCAACTTCTACCTCTGGTTTTAAGAGAAATTTTCTCAACATCAGAGATGTTCCATCCTCTTCTAGTTCCGCTTCAACATTTATTCTTTGTGCTTCCAAAATGTGAGCTTCACCTTCTCCTTCTTTCTTTCTCTCGGGACATTCCCAAGACTTATGTCCTGCCTTTCCACAGGTGTAACATCTCACTTCTCCTCCTCTGCCTCTTCCTCTGGAAGAACTTCTTCCACCATCTTGTCTTCCTTGAGAACTTCCTCCTTTTTTTGAGTGACTATGTGGTTTCTCAGTCTCATCTTTGGATTTTTGTGCCCTTTCATGGGAAACTCCCTTGCCTTTGTTCGAGACTGGGCTTGTACCTCTACCTCGCTGGATTTGTTTTCTGGCCAACTTCTCCTCTGCGTTTAGTGCGAACTCATAAGCATACTCCACAGTCCTTATTGACATCATGCTGATCTCATCCTAGATTTCATACCTCGGGCCATTTATATACCCGACACCTTTTTCTTCGTCTTTCTCTCTTTGTTCAGTTCTGATGTTCAACTTGTAGAACTCCTCTATGTACTCTTTAATTGTCATACCCTTCTGTCTTAAGTTCTGCAATTTCCTAAATAATTGATCTGGTAATGTTTGGGCATAAATTTTGCCTTCAGCTTGGCTACCATTCTTTCCCAATTCTTTATCTTCTATTTTCCCTTGCTTCTCCTCTCAGCCTATAGTTCATCCCACCACAGTGCTGCATGTCCCTTGGGTCTGGTGACAACATGTCTCACCCTCTTCTCCTCATTGATAACCTCATAGTTGAAATATTTATCCATGGATCGTACCCAATCCAACAGCTCTTCAACATCTAAATTGCCTTCATACATTGGGACTTCTATCTTGGCTCTAGCTCCCAATCTAACAATTTCTCTAGCAAACGCTCTTCGACAACATTCTCTCCTACAGGTTCTTCGACTTCTACTTCTTCACTCTCTGAATCGTTGATGTCTCCAACATCAGGTGCTCTTCTCTGTGCTGCCTCCATCGCCTCTAGCCTTGCACGATGTTCTCACATTTCCCTTTCTACAACCCGATTGGCTAAAGGTTGTTCCACTTGTCTCCTCGGTGGCATTGTGTCAACTTTCTCTCACATACATAGTGTGGTTTCGAGTTCTTTCACCTCCTTTATCTCCTTCGCTTGAAATCTACAGATGAAAATCACTCTGATACCACTTGATGCAGTGCCCCCACCTCACCAGGGTCTGTTGACCTCTGGATCTCTAGATCTTCTCAATCTTTGAGTTGGAGAAGCTCTTGGGTTCCCTGCTAGAATATTCAAGAAATGTCCGCATGTCCTTTTCACGAAACTTCGCCGATCGAACAAGTACCAGGCACAAGCTTCTTTCACGCGACCATTGGCTGTGACCACGAGCCTAACCTAAAAGGCGTTTCACGATTTCACGTGTCGGGTCTTTGCATGCGAATCACCCCGATTCTCCCAACCTTCAAAACCCTGACAGGAGTTTAGTGTGCACTAGCTCCTCCCTTATCTTCCCTCAATGTGACCTCCGGTCATGACCCGGGGCTCAACTCTCAAGCGCGTCGAGATTTTTCGTATCGAGCACTCCTGATATGATTAGATCTACTATCCATGATCTTCCTTCGATCGATGGCTACGATCAAGTCGCAATTTCACATTTTGCGACTTTGGAGGTTGGTCCACCTCTGTTCTCCTGATCCCCAATTTCCCAATATTTGTAAGCGTCGGATCGATGGTCCATAATTTTCATTCAATCAAAGACTGTTATCAAGTCAAGGTTTCATGTTTCATGACTTTGTGAGTCTCCTTACTTCCGTTTTCCCGATGTCTGAGATCACGATGACGCTAGATCGACGGTCCAGATATTCTTGGATCCAACGACCCAAATCAAGTTGGGATTTCACCTTTCTCTCCTTTACCTCTTATGGAGTCCCTTCGAGACTTAGCCAAATTCTGAATCTGTGCACTCCTTGCAGCAGATTCCTATGTAAGACTTGGTTCTTAAGGATGACTGTGCACGCCTTGCAGCAGTCGCTTTGCACTCCTTGCAAAGGGGAAGTTTCGTGCTATCTCTTCTAATCTTTGGAATCGAAATAGATCCCTTCATGCACTCCTTGCATTCTGCGTGCACACCTTGCACTCACTCAACATAAGAGAAACAACTGAAGCTTATACTAACATTCACAGTTTCATCCATTCATAACGAAATTCATTCATTTATGAAAACACAATAACAAAGAATTACAAGCAGTAATAGTGCTATGCATTTGAGTCAATTTTCCTCTGTCATATTCATTCAAAAGTAAATGGCTACAACTAATATCAAAACAATAACTCAAAACTCAGAAAATTCCTACTAACTCACAACAACCTCATTTGGGCGTACAAAACCTCTATTTATGTTAGAGGATCCTTAGGGTTCCCCCCGACTACTCGTCTACTCGAAAAATGAAAAAAAAACTCTAACTGATACCTAAGTTCAGTTACATTCAAGACTCAAAGTGAAACTCCTAGATCACTAGTGATCATCCATTCCCAAGCATTTGATCTTCTTCCATTTTTCTAATCAGCTCAAAAAGATTTGCAGTAACTCCCAGCATTTGAGATTTCAAAATGATTCCCATGCGCTGAGATGTCCTGCCATGTGTGCTTGCTGACGATGCTCATGCATCACATTTCTCAGGACATATCCACCTGTGCCTCACAAATATCTCAACACATGCTTCACAACCACCCAATGTATCTGCCTCAACTGACTGGCTAAGTGTGCTCACTGCATAAAAAATATCCTTTATGGTGTTAACTAGATACATTAATGATCTAATCAACTGTCAGTATATGGTCGGATCAATCAAGTATGAATTAGAAGAAGACTCACTTAGCTTCTTCAGATTCATCACCATCGGTGTGGACATGGACTTACAGTCCAATATTCCAAATCTCCTCAATATCTCAACTGTGTACTTCCTCTGACTCAGGAATATCTCATCATTTCTCATCAACAACCTTATAGTACATGTTGGCATAAAAAACACTCTTCCTTAAACCCAAAATCATCAGGTATCTATCAATCTTCACATACCAAGAACGAGGACATGGGACTCCTTCCCATGAATCACAAAAGCATCTGGCTGCTCGATATACACCTCTTCCTCGATCTTTCCATTGAGGAAAGTTGTGTTCATGTCCATTTGAAGTAATCTCCAACCTAAGGATGAAGCAAGTGAAATAATCATCTGAATGGAGGTATATCAAGCAACATGAGAAAAGGTCTCCTCATAGTCTATGCCCTCCACCTAAGAGAATCCTATGACCAGAAATCTCATTTTGTGCTTCTCGATGCTCCCGTCAGCTACAGGTTTTGTCTTATAAATCCACTTGGAAGTCACCACAAACTTCCCTTTGGGTCTCGGAACAATATCCCACACATCATTATTCATGATGGATTGATACTCCTCCATCATGGCATCCCTCCATACTAGCTGACTGGGTGCTTCCTCATAATAGGAAGGCTTAGAATGAATGATGTGGATAATAGCTGCAACATAGCTCGAGAATCTATGAGGTCTCTTACTTTCTATGAAAGTACCATGAGGATAGCATATCTCTCTTCCTCCTATAGAGCTTGATGAGCCCAGGTAGGTCTCTGTCGACCTACTACTATATCTCTAGGAACATCAACAAGATGTATTGGATCAACATGCTCAAATGGATCAACAAGATCAACTAGCTCAATCTGAACTATTGAAGGGCGAGGGGGAGAAGACACCATATCCTCCTACGTCTCACTATCTATTTGAATGTGATATCCTCTAGATATCCTAAAGGGTACCTCCTTATCGAAGGAAACAACTGTCTTAGGTCCATATAAATATGAATGCACAAGATCCCCTTGGATCTGCTGTCACTGCTTGGAAAAGATCCCTTGGCATTCGTACAAAGTGTGTTGAATTTTCAGTAAACTATGGCTCATGCATTTACTTTAAATCTTTTGTTTAGCTTTTACTGAACCATAACTACTGCAGCAAACCAAGATCACAAGAAGAATAACCATGCACAAGAACACAAGAAGTACCCCGGGAAACCCTTCAACAAGGGAAGAAAACCCAACCAATCATTTTCTCTATTCTCAAGAGAAAGACCTCCCACACCATCACCAAACCTAACACACAAGAAGGTGCTGTAATTCTCATAATTTCAGACCACAACTTT
>CBVK0100603011.1:2500-17138 GCA_900067695.1 Picea abies | reverse complement strand
AACGAGAAAAGTCGAGTTCGCCATTCAAATTTTTTGCAGGTCGCAAAGTTCTCCCCAGTGAGTTTTCTATGTGAAGTTTTCCTTTCCAAAATTCCTTGAGCAGAGTTTTCATGTGTGTATATGATATGATTCGATGGCATAGGACATATTGTAGGGATTCTTTTGATTTTTTTCCATTCTTTATTTTTCTATTATTTGAAATCTTTAACATTTATGGGTTTTTTTCGGATCAAGATTTCATTAAAAGGTAATGATCTGTAGGGTTTCATATCCATGTGTCCCTAGAGTAGAATGTAAATCGAAAGAAAATTTGTAAGAACTAGAAATGGGACTTGGACCAAGACTAGAACCGATCAAGAGTCAAATCGATAGGGATCCATATAAAATATGAAAAATTTAATTGTTTCAGGGTTTGGGAGGGAGTGGGGAGGGGTTTTATGTTTTTTTTAAGTTGTTTTGAATGAATCTAAATAGTTAGTTTGGTTCAATGATTGGTTTGGGGATTAGTTAAGGGTCTGGACAAGTGGGTTCGGGTTCAGACTATCTATTTGTGATAACATTGCTCCCAACTAATTCTCTGTCAATATGTTCCTAGAATAGATATGTTTGGATGTAACTCCATATGAAGTGTTTCCAACATAGTATGTAACTACTGCCATGAATGAGTGCATGGAATGGTCTCGAAGTGGGTGTGTCATCTCTCCGAGACATTATACATTTCAATTGGTGTTAAAATTGTCTTTAAAAGAGTGTTCCTCCATGTCTACCTCTAATAGCAATGTAACTCCTCCAATGAAGTGCCCTCTCTCCTAGGCATTGAATTCTGATGTAAATTCCAAAAATAGCATGAAAGAAAGGAGCCCTTGAAATGGTTAATTTAAGCATGAAATAGGTCTCAAAATAGTATTATTTTCAATTTTCCTAGTTAGAGGAAAAATATCTTCTGGTATCGTTGGTCATTCCCCTGGTTTAATGAAGGGTTTCATACTAGATTCTTTGACAATGTCCCAGGGATGCCTTACATATTTTACTTTATTCTGTGGCACCAAGCTCAGTTTGTTGATGTAGGAAGTTATATTATGCAATTTTAGGTTTTCATGGCTGCTACATGCCTTCCAATATTGCATTTTAGGAAGTGCAACTTGATTGCATGCATACTAGATGCTAGTTGTAGGCAAGAGGAGATATACATGCTCTACAAGGCATAGTAAAGTTGCAAGTATTGGTTAACAAACACATAGTGTGAAAGTGGGTATCTACAACTTTGTGTTGGATCCAAGCACTAATTAGAGTTCAAGTTATGGTATGTGCACTTCAGGTTTGAATGTTTGAGAAGGGGTAGACACTTTAGAGGCATTTTCTCTAGTGGCATCAATAGGATTCCAATTAAGAATGAAATGAAAGCACCTGAAAAATGATTGGTTTGGTTATAGAAATAACTTTGGAGAGAAATGGATCGAATGTTGTTTCTTCTTCTTGAATTTGTGGGAAAAAGGTCTTTAAGGGTATTTAGTTGGGTTACAATTTTTTATATGGAATCACTCAAGGTGGTTTGTTGATTAATTATGGTCAATTAAAAACATTAAACCTTACATCTAATTTATTGACCCAAACTTTACCTAATTTTTCCACACTCAACTCCCTACAAAGTCTAAACTTGTCAAAGAACAAATTTTCTGGTAACTGATTGAACCTATATTTCCTTACATCAATAATATTAAATCGTTAGGAAACCTAAAGTTGTCTACAATTCCTTAACATAAATTATACCATAAGAAATCATAAGGCTTATGAAGTTGTATCAGTTGCAACTCTAATATAGTTATATTATAAGAGATACCCCTTGAAGGTTTACAAACCTTACATCCTTGAGGTATTTTTGTGTCTCTAATAGTCGTTCAATGGAGATTTATCTAAGTTTGCAATATTGAAAAAAATGGTGTCTCTTTAACTCCATCAAAACATTTTTGGGGAAAAACTACAAATAGTTTGGCAAGTTATGGTATCTCAGAGAATTTTTTCTGTACAGGGACAATATCATTGGCCCATTACCATAAATCCTTGGTAGTTTGTCTGATTTTAGTAACATAAAAGCACTAGATAATGGGTTCACTGGTATGATACATCAAGATATTTGTAAAGAGGTAAAAAAAAATTCTTTCCTATTCTACAAAATTTCATGACATGTGAGATTCTCAAATCATATGGGGATTGTTCGAACTTGGACAATTTCAATTAAGAAATAATATTTTAAGTGGTAGGCTACCACCATGTCTCTAGGAATTACCCAATTCCACCATATTTAATTTGATCTTCACTAATTTTGAGGGTGAAATGAATCAATAAATCAGAAATGTAAAAACTTTGTTTTGATCATAAAAAACAATTAGTTCTTAGGAAGCTGGCATAAAGGAATCAAGTAGGCATTTTTGTTTGCTAGACTAGATGTAAGAAATAATGGCTTCTTTAGTAGCATAACTTGCTCTCTGGGTCTGTACCTTACACATTATATATCTATGATGCTCTCACTGAAATAAACCTAGCTAGAAATAAATTGAGAGATCTTGTTCCTTATTCATTGGGATCCATACAAGTCCTCAATTCTCTAAACTTCTTCAATAATGAGTATATTTCTCAAGTTCCAAACAACCTTTCTTCGTTGAACCTAAATATGATTGATTTTTTCAATAATAAGTTTACATGGGCTATCTAAGTGAAACTGATTGACTTGGTACAAAGCCATAAAAAATTTTTGAAACATTAGGCTACAGTGTTGGAATTTGTGAAGGATCTCTACCTATAATTTTTATGGTTTTAACTATATATTAAAATGTATTTGACCACATTTTCTATGTTTGTTGATGGGAAAGCAAAATTTTAGATCATATTTGAGGGCCAAAATTCCCAACAATGGGAATTGAAATTCTCATGGGCTCTCAAAATTGATGGTTGTGGGAATTGAAAGTCTAAGGACTTATATTGGTACTACAAGTATCATGGAATTCAAATTTAACTAACTTATTCGCATACTCCCAACCAGAATGATGCGGCAAAGAAAAAGAAAAAACTAATGTGGATAGGGAGTGAAGCATGAAAAAATCTAAATCCTGTCAAATGATTTTTAATTAAAATAGGTGCATACCAATTATATCTTATTGACATAGTTCTAGCAAAAGGCTATCACACCCATAATAATTGTAGAATCATGGAGGGGTAAGAAACCATGAGTTAGTCATTTTAGAGTGGTTGGGTATAATGTCTATGTTCATGTTTTGAAAAAAGAACATACAAACTTGATGATAATAGCAAGAAGTGTATTTTTATAAACTACATAGAAGAGTTTAAGGCATAATGGCTCTCTTAATTGGAAGAGGAATTCATAGTTGTTCACAAACATGATGTATTTGATGAAGACTATAGCTAGGATCATTCAAATCAAAGGATCATTCAAATCAAATTGATATTTTATGGCTAGGATTCTTTAGATCAAATTGATTTGTCATGTCCTTTTGAAGGTATAGATAGTGTTTGAAGTGAAATAACACTACCAAAGCCTAAGAAAATTTTAAAGTGGTGTTTGCAAAACGTTGGTGGACTTAAAGCTTCAAGAGTTATCCAAAACCAATAAACCAATAATTCAAAAAGGGTTCAATATTTAGCTTCAGAGCAAGTAAACATTACATTGATGGCTATAGTCTTGAATTCTTACCAACCCGTTTCGTTGAAGATGTAACTAGAAAAAAAATATGGGATAGAATTATGCAAATGATACTACCAACCAACATAGGAGGATTTGTTTCTATATCTACTTGTTAACAGAGGAAGTCAAACTTTACAATTAGTTATTCTTGATCATCCGAGGTATGATCAAGTTAGAAGTTTTAGTCGTGGTTGGAAAATAGCTTGGAATTGTTGGGCACATCATTTGAGATTAGATTGACATTTGTGGATAGTATATCAATCATAAGGTATACTTTTTAGTTTAAATCTAACATACACATGTTGATTATAATTTTTATATTAATTTATAATACAATTGTAAGTTGTGATTGGAAAATAGTTTAGAATTGTTGGGCATATCATTTGAGATTAGATTGGCATTCATGATTATCATATCAATTAGAAGTTATACTTCTGAGTTTAAATCTAACATACACATGTTGATTATAATTTTTATATTAATATGCAATACAACTTGGAGAGCTTATTGTTCTATCACAAAGCTCCCATATTAAGACGATCTCACTTGAATCCTTCTAAAACCACCTTATGAAACTTTTTGAATTTTTGAAATGTGTTGTGCTCATTCTAGTGAGCATTACTTAGTCATCAACAAAAGTAATGAATTTTTTATTCCATCTCAAGAAGAGGTGGCAAATCTAGTGGATAGAGCCTAGTGATGATGTGATTTTCCTTGTGTTTCATTTTGGCTATAATTGATAAATTCTAGCACTTTTGACCATGTGGTTTTATTCTAGCACTTTTGACCATGTGGTTTTGGGATGATTTAAACTAATTTGTAAATTTATGGTTCTACTACTAGGAATTGAATTTATAACCACCCATAATAGGATCTATTACTAATATTATTTCAATGTTGATAATTGGTTTTCTATTTAGGAATGAGAAATTAATTGTACTTATAGCTTGGGGTTATTTTTCATTTCTAAATAGATTTATCTTAGCCCCATCCTTATTAGACACCCAGAAGGATTAGAAAAAAAGAAAAGGTGTAAACATTTTTCCACTTAAAAGATCTAGGATTAAAATGGATATATGCCAGTTTAAAATAAATAAAAGATTATTTTTCTACATTAGCATTACACACATGAAGTGATGTGATGTGACACTATGATATTTTTCCACTTAGAGTTGTAACGTAATCTCATTTCTCTCGGTGCAATACAAACACCTTACTTCTAGTGCAGTGACTTTGTTCCGAAATGAATCCGAACCAATGAAAAGTTAGCTTGTTGGCCTTCCCATTACCTTAGCTCTCCCTATTTCGTCATGTAATTTCACTCCCAAAAGGTATTTTGGACAAGGACGAAGAAGTATAGAAAGATAGGAGAGCATTGTACCAGAAGATTCCTGAGATGAATAGAGCCCCATTCAAATGGGGTTTTCCCATTTGGGTTTCTAGAGTAAAAAAATTGTGTTTATTGTCACTATTTGTTATGCTTGTTGTTGAGGAATCTGTTTCTATGAATGCATAGATCATAGATAATTCTCTGTGGTTGATTAATAACTATGTACTACTGCTTGCTTAGTTTAGGTTTAAATTCTGATGGAAATGAAGAACCACAACAACTCTGGAATGTCCACCGCCCATTTCACTTTAACTTTTGAGATCAATGGTTGATAAAAAATTGACTGCTGCAATTATTTAGTTGAGTTTCCATTCTTAGTGCTTAATTTTAGAAATTCATATTTGTTGGTCGAATACTTTTTTCCCCTTGCAATTTTATTTCTCCTCAAAGTTGCAAGCCCTCCTTCCCTGAGCAATTTCTCTTCCTTGAAACAAATTAACACTTGCCTGTCAAATTCCAAATTCCTATTTGTTGTGGAAAATTTATTACCCACTAGATTGTAATTCCATAGCTGGAGAAAATCCCTTTCTCCTTGGAACGTTTCCCACTTCTCTCGACAACTACATATCTTTCTCGGCTAATTTGATCTTGAATATGGATGTTTTACTTCCAAGTGGATTGATTCACCTTCTTCTATGCTTGTTGTTGATGAATTTATTTGTATGAATGAATAGATCAGAGCTAATTCTCTGTGTTTGATTAATAACTATGTACTTGCTTAGTTTTGGTTTAAGTTGTTGCCTATGATTGAATTATGATGGAAACTAAGAACCACAACAACTCTGGAATTTCCACCGTCCATTTCATTCTAACTTTTGAGATCAATGGTTGATAAAAATTGATTGTTGCAATTATTTAGCCGAGTTTCCATTCTCAGTGCTTAATTTTATCAATTCACATTTGTTGGTCAACTACTCTCTACCTTGGGTGATTTTCTTTCTCCGCAAAGCCACATTCCCTCCTTCCCTGAGAAATTTATCTTCCCTAAGACAAATTGATACTTTCTCTTGGCCGAATTCATATTTTCTAGGGTGAATGCATTACCCACTGGACTGTAATTTCATCGTTTGAGCAAATCCCTTTCTCCTTGGAACGTTTCCCACTTCCTTGGATGACTACTTATCTTCCTAGGAGAATTTGTTCTTGAATCTAGATGTTTTACTTTCTAGTGGCTAGATTCACCTATTTCTTTGACATGGAGGCTTTCCCACTGACCATAAGCATCTCCTGAGACAACCCCTACTTCAAGTAAATTGTGGTAAGACCACACGCCGACCGTATGGGTTGTACACACCATTGTGTGGTATCTCATCTTCCTTTTTTGGTTGATTATTGAGCTAGAACGAATTGGTATGGGCCTCCAATCACTTTATAGGAATCTCAACGTTTTTTTGCAGCATAAAAAAATTGTACTAGCCTCCCATGGTATTTTCAGAGGAGAGAAAAACGAAATTGCTTTTGCTGGTGTATTTATTGCTTCCATGATATTTCCAAGGAATGGCATAATGTTTTCCTTTCAGAGTCCAAATAGAATGAAGAGGTAAACAAACAATGATAGTTGAAGTCCAAGAAAAATGTTTTTTGCATTTAAGCATTATAGCAGAGAAAAAATGATTTAGTTGTTGAATAAAAACGTTTTTGGCACTCTTGAAAATGAAGGGAATTAGTTGTGAAGTACCAATTCATTATTTTTTCACTGACATAAATAATGTGATGTTCCTTGATATCCTCAATCATTGAGCAATATATCTATCTATAAAAAACCAATAATTATGGGCAAGTTCTTACTCCTGACAACAAATTTTTCGAATGGCCATTATGTACAATGCAATTCAAACTCACAACACAATTTTGAATTACTTATCGAAGTTCAATGTTCAGTTGAGCTACTTTTGGCTAGGCTAGTTCAACATTGTTCCAGCTGCAACAAGCACATCATAGAGGCGAACAAGCTTAACTTTGCCTCTGATTCTGTCAACTCACAATTGATTTCAAGAATAGGTGCAATCTTAAACTAGACAAATCTTTTCTTATGCGAGGATGGGATGCTAAGATTTGTGAAGTTGAATATTATGGAGTACATGTTTTGATGTTGGCTTCCACATAGGGTGGTGCATTATTTATAACCTCCATTTGTTTGAGTTGCAATCCAATTTTAATTTCTAGGAGAGAACACAAAGAAGAATGAAGTGAACAGTCATAGAGTAGAGAGAAGCCAAGAAATCAAGATTTATCATCTTCAATGATTGGAAGTTTTCTCTTATAGGCTCCATAATAATATTACAAGTTTTTTACTAGTTATGTAAGTGAAGGATCCAACCATCCAATCATCCAGAGCATAGGTTGCACTCAATATCTCATTTATTTTTACCATTGTTAGCTAGTTGTATTGTGTGAAGGCAAGTCTAAGAATAGAGGGTCAATATAGACCTTGCAACTAGGAGAAGAAAAGCGATCCTTGTATAGGGTAGTGGATGGAGTCATAGTAGCCTCTAGAAGACAAAGCACCATGTATGAGCCTGAGAATAGAGCTTAGAAGAGACTTATGTAGAATTCTGAAGCAACCACCATTGTTCATATTGTTAAAAATGTACAGTTGAACATCCAACTAGATGTTATATTTATTTCATTTTCTTTTTAAATAAAATTTGGTGTTTCATATTCTATGGGAAGTTGAACTTGTCAAATATCCTCTAATTACTTATCTATGTGTGTGTGTTCAACGGGCATAATAAAAGATAATGTGTTTTAAAGTTTATTGTATATTTTTTATTTGTTTCTTTTGTATGTTATTGCAATTTTCCTATTTTTTTATATGGTATCATAGCTTGTACATGCCTAATATGGGAGATTCAATGAGTTTGAGAGTGTGTGTGGATGTATGATAAAGGAGTGTTAATGTGGAAGAAATTCCTACATAGGGATATTCCATTGTAGTAAGATACCATGCAACATCACATAGATAACCATCACAAGCCAAAGGTTTCCCACAAGGCATGACACTGAAACCGTCCGCAGGATAAAGTAAGGGAGAATGCTATCACATCAACTTTGGAAATTTCACTCCAAATCCAACTTTTTAATTGGAAAACCTTTCAATATGGATAATAAAATATAGAATCGTGGTCATGTTAATATCGAACAAAATATTCAATAGCAAATATGCCACTTTGATTTGGTTACTTGGTCATTTTATGAGAGAGATAGAATTGTAGATAAGCACGATTGAGTTTCCCTCATGGTATTGAGATAATTTGACCACTAGGGTCCATTGAATTAAAAATACTTTAAATCTAGCTAATGATATACATTTTTTATTATTTTTTGGAAAAATTTAGACCCTAGTTGAGTTCAATAGTAATGACTGAAAATTTCCATTTATATGAGGATATTCCCCTTATTTTCTATCAACAAAACAACACTATATGAGGAAGGAAAAATCCACTCATAAAAATAGAAAGAAAATGGCATCGACCACAAAATAGTTGAACAAAAAACTAAAGGTGATGTCAATGCCAGCTTAAGTTTTGCATCTATTGTGCCTCAATCACAATGCGGAGGTGGCAAATGAGAGAAAAACTAATCCTAGGTGACAACTTGGGACATGGACAATACCCTATATCCTATAACTTCTCCAACAAAGGCTAGTTCCATGGTTAGTCCATTGGCTTATCCATGGTCAAAGCTCCTATATGCTCAGATCAATCTTCAATTTCTACAAAGTTTTATTTAAACTTCCCATCATTAATTGAAATAAGATTGAGACCCACTGCATGGTCCTCCATAAGGAAAAAACATATGTGTTCTACTTAGGAATTGATCTCCTTCTTTAGACTAATTTATGATCTGATATGCCTTTTATTTTAAGAATGAAATCAAAGCTGAGGAAAATATGTCAACTTCATTCTCTCTAGTAGTATTGTAATGTCTAGAGTCCAATGGATTTGATATTTATAAATGGATCTACACACCTATCATTGTTCAACTAACTCCATTTTAAAGTTTTAGGTAATCCTATCATGGAAACCTATTTTACCCACATCCATAGGCAATGTGTAAACCTTTGGTGGCACTAATATCAAGCTTCTATATTTAACAACATACATAATCAAGCCCTGAATGAAGATCAAAGGTTGTTGGTGTGATTCTGAGAATTTGTTCTAGGAAATAGAGCACATATATTCCTAATTGTCCCAACAATTTTTGACAGTGCTATGACTCCTAGGACATTCTAATACATTCTTCTACATGACTTGGAAAAAATTGTTATCAATGCAACTGTAGATAAATTATGAGTGTGGAAACAAGTACAACAGTGAAGGAATCATTATAGACATCCTGGAAATTATACACAATTTCAATATGTCTAGAATAGATATACTTCCAAGAACTATTATGAACCTTCAGATCTAAATTTCATGATGATCCCCCACAACCTACCCCTAAACCAACCCCATATTATCCTAAAAGTATAGAAACTAAAAATGCTTACATCTCCTTAGAAAATGACTTCCTAGAAGAACTCAAAAACTTATGTGTCAAGATTCCTCTCATCCATTCTCTTAAGGATGTTCCTATCTACAACAAATTCATCAAAGAAGAATGCATTAAGAATACAGGAAGAAAGAGGAAAGGTTCACCTACAGTCAATATGATAGGCCAACTAACAGATCTTATGCTAGAAAAAATATTTGTCCTTGAGTACTTAGATCTAGGCAACCTTGTTGTAAATTTCTATATCAACAAGAACCTGATTAAAAACACCTTCGTAGACCAAGGGGAAGTGATCAATGTTATAATAAAGGACACTATGCTTAGGCTAGACCTTAAAGAACTATTGAGATACATGCCTACTATACTCTAGCTAGCAAATAGATCCACTATAAATCTTGAAGAAGTCTTAGAGGGTGTAATGGTGTCTCTTGATTCATGGGAGTATCCAATATATTATAGTGCTTCAAACCAAATATAAGTTGAATGGGTACCTCCTCATTTTAGGAATACCTCGGCTATCTACAACAAATGCATATATCATATGTAGGGTAGGAAATATGACCATCATAGATGGTCAATCCCAAAATAAACTTGTCCTCTACCCCCTTACTAAGCCACTTATTGAAACAAAAATGCATATGTGAGTAGGACAAGAAGAAGGTGAGGAAACATTTCCAAAAAAAATACACCCTCTCCTTACCATAGAAATATCCTTGGCCATGAAAAACAAATATAAGGCATTTTACTAATACATCCTTGGAGATTGATTCTCCGAGAGGGTTTCTACAATATAAAACTCATTTTGTACAGTGTGATGATGTGATTTTCTAATTTCTATATTTGACAATATTGAATACCTATTACACTAGAGTTTATGCTTGCACACACATGACAGACATAAGCGGTGTCAAATCTTCTTTCCAATCTGGTCTCTTGCATATATGCATCAACAATCCTGGGACAAGTGAGTTTGAGGCCCATCAGATTTCTGAAGAAAAACTCCAATAGGATTTACTTTACCAACCTCCTCTTTATTAGGCTACATCCAACGATGCAAATGTCCTCAAATTGTTTAGTGTACAAATCTATTGTTCCCCATGCAATAAATGCATCCATTTCATAGACAATCCCCAACTTTCAAGCCTAATTGTGTTTTGGTGCATTAGGCCCTTCCAATCTATGTTACTTACCATCAATTGTATGTGAGGGGGTTGTTTCTAGCAGAAAAACATCCCAAAACAAAAACTACACTAGAAAACTATTCTAATTTCCATTTCTGGACAAGAACCCATTTCTAAGAAACGATCAACATTTCTACTAGTCATTTCTTGCAGGTTTCTAGCCTGTGAGAAATGGCTGACATAAAAGGCCCCAAAATAAATAAAAATCAAAAAATAAAAAAGGCATGCTCAAGAAGGATCATGAAAAGTAAATTGCTCATTAGGAAAAGAAAAAAACACTAAAGTTCCCCTTAAAAAACTAAAACCGCATCATTCATGTCATTATTTTATTGCAAAACAGAGTTATAAATGTAAGGAGAAACCCTACACTTGGAACTTGGAGGTTGGAGCAGAGAATGTCACACAATTGCATCCATGGACTCTAGAGGATTGCTTGCAGATTTTTACCTACATTAGACCCTACAATATTTTAGACATGTTTGCACAAGGTTGGCTTTAAACTCAAAGTTTTCTTTCTTGGGATTTTTAAGTTTCTAGATGTGTATCATTTGCATTGTGAAATCAAATATTATGGAAAGAATCCCAAGTACCCAATCATCAATATCACAAAACACAAAAATCCCTGCCAACCAAAGGTAAACTAATCTCCATTTAAAAGAATGCATGGATGCCAAAATAGATTTTGAAACTATATTATAGACTGCTATATAGTCTACTAATTGATACAATTGACCAAGTGGGACAACAGGATCAAGGCATTGCATATGTTCTTACTGAGTTGCACATGTCAAGTAGCATTTAGTTGCAATTGGCAAAAGGCACCAAATCAAAATATGTGGCCATGCGCTTGGCTCATAGAAGGTGTCCTTAGTAAAACTCTATCATGAAGTTCAAAGACTATCCATCATGTAGAGATAAGGGCACATGTCCCAAGATTGAAATAGATCTAAGGTTGAGTCTATTTTTGGGATCAATCCAAATTAGGATCCAAGGTAATTTTTTAAACCTAAAGATACCTTGGGTTATATAAGAAGGCATGGGTATAGGTTTTATTCATTCAGTTTTTCAGAGTAGGAAGTAATGGGTGATGCATAGCTATGAATTTCTTGTTTTCAAGAATAGTAAACAATGTTGTGATTTGAGTTCCAGATTTATGTACTTGCTGCTACTTTCTCTAGTTTGATGTGTTTCAATTCCTAGTAAAAATCAGCACAATTTTAACAGAAATTTCAGTTTTTGTTTCCTTTGTAGGTAGCTTAGAAATTAGACTAGAACTGTTACCATGTGCTAAGAATTTTTAACAATGTTTTCACTCTTGGTGCAAGTGCAAGTTCGTGGTTGAGTAAAAAACAACATGGAACAACACTTTTATCTTCCAAAGAAAGTTGAAAAATTCAATCCTATTATACTTTGTTGAGACATTAA
The DNA here is from genome assembly GCA_900067695.1 of Picea abies. NCBI lineage: Eukaryota > Viridiplantae > Streptophyta > Pinopsida > Pinales > Pinaceae > Picea > Picea abies. The sequence goes on along the minus strand of CBVK0100603011.1, from coordinate 4,948 downwards.
AGTTTTTTGAAGATGGAAAAAATCATGTCTTTCATGAGCAGACAAAACATGTGGAGATGCAAAGTCATTTAATTTAACAGCTAGTGGAGAATGAAGACAAAGTTGTAGTGTTGTGAAACTCAGGTGCAGACTGTGGACATATTCACCCAGCCTCTCGGTCCATATCAGTTCTTAAAATTTAGAGACAAGATTGGTGTAATTTGTAGTGTGACTATTAAGGGAGGAGGATACAACTTATATTTAATAATAGTCATAAAACTAATGTTGTGGAAATTTCAAAAATCTGCACATTGAAAGACTTCAGAAATTTCACCTCATTTACTTGAGGTTCTCCAAATCTATTTCATATAACTTTCGGCCTTATGGTTGAATATGAAATATTTATTACAGCAGAAAATACTTAATTTTGTTCAATGTTTTCACTACGCAAGATCAAGAAGGCACTGAAAATGTACTTCAAGAAGAGATGAATATCACAGCCCTTGGGGTAAAATCTAAACCAATGCATAGATATGAAAATTACTTTTATAACATTAGATTTTTTACAGAACTAAATATGATTTCTTGTTTCATATATACATGCTAAAACACACAGTGTTTCAGCATGGTTGTCCCAACAAATCAGTGCATTAAAACAGCCATGAAACTACTCATAACAATGAGCAACCAAAGTCTGATTTTCAGATATGCAACATATAATGTCAGGACAACAATAGTACACTTAAATTTTAATATATTATGCAAATGAAGTTAAAGTACAATACCTCAACTCTTCCCAAGAAAGGACTCTCCAATTTCTTCCCAAACCCTAGTTAGGGCATCCACCATCAACAGTAAACCATAACCAACAATACAAAGGCCTAGTGAGGCATCCCACCAAGCTATCTAGCCACACCAAAGGCTCTACAACAAACTAGTATAAACACCAAAAATTTCACCCTTGGATCTCCCACTTGCATCCCACAAGATATAAAAAATAGTCACTAAGTATTATTATTGGCTCCCACTTTTGATGACACTCCTTCTCATGTATTATTGGCTACTAATGAGCACTTTTCTCTTGATTTTGAAAAGAACAATAGAGGGATTGGTTATAAATTGCTTCGTCAGATGCATTACACAAGTGGTGGGGTTGGTAAGCATGAAAAGGGAATTGTTACTGCTATTATGCCTAAGATAAGATAGAGAAAGATGCCTTTAATAATTTTCAACTTCATTTCCTTTTGCAATTCCCTCTGATTTCCTAACCACTTTTATTTTGCAGCAACCAGATCCTGCACCATTTGTTGATTCATCTACAATTGAGATACTAAAACTTGAATCCAGTCCATATGATTCTTCTATTGATATTTAAAGACCAACTTATGTTTAGAAGGAACCACATGCTGCACCTTTTGTTCAGTTAACACCAAATTCTACACCATCCACATCTTAGTCATGATGGCATCTTTGTCATAGAGAGAGGAGACATGCTCACTCTCTATCCAAGTATTGACATTCTAATTGCCACCCTCATTAGTGTGATAGTTCTTCTTCTTGTAGATCAAAGTGAAGAGACATATTGGCACAATATTGTATCGGTGTCTACTATCAGGTTTTATTGTGGTTGGATTGATGATTGGTCATGCCAACATCTGAGCACTTGTTTGAGAACTTCAAATTGGCCCTTTTCATTGATTGTACAAACGCACAAGCCTCACTGTTGTTTTTGATTGGTCATCACAATAGTCTCTGCATTTGACAACTTTGATGGCACCTTTGATTGTTGTTCCTTTTTTGCACATGTGCAAGAGAAAGACACTTTATGATGGGAAGACCATATTGGTGCATGTTGGAGCTCTTGTTGAGACTTTAGACCCTTTTGTTCAAAAATCATGTGGTTATCTCTCTTTGGTCAAAATTTTCGCTAGATCACTCTTAGCCTCAACCAGACTCTTTTCCATCTACTATATCATTTATTGAGACAATTTCTTGACAACATTATGGGAATTCAGCTCCCATCCTCGATCACTTGTGCCTATGCTCATTAATAAAAACCTTTGTTTTCTTTTCCAGTTTCAATGAAGTTCATGTAAAGATTTTGGTTTTCTTTTAGGCATTTGTTCTGAATGACTCTAATTATGTTCTGTTTTTTATTTATTTTTTGGCATATGCACTTTTATTATACATATTAATAGAAAAGCAAACTCTTAGTGAGTGTGTGTCGTTCTCTCCATTGTGATGGTGTTTTTTTTTATGTAATCACTTTAACGAAATTGACCAAAACCGGTATGTTGATCTGTGGTCTAGTGGCAAGTTAGAAATCTTTCCACAATGATGACTCAATTCAAAACCTAGTAAGCATTCTCATCAAGTTAAATAAATTGACCAAGTCCTTCCCACATGTCGATCATGTTAACCTAGAAACATTGAATTTGTGCTAAGGAAGAGAAGGCGTCAATGGTATTT
>CBVK0100603010.1:0-17140 GCA_900067695.1 Picea abies | reverse complement strand
GTTCTACTTCTAGAAGATTCCTCCTCTAGAATGTTCTTAGGTAATGGTAGAACTATATAAAAGGGGCTCAAGAAATGTAATGAGACATGAAGAGAATTAGTGTGTTTGGAGCAGTAGCTCAATAGGAGGAAGCCCCCTCGAAGAGGCAAGTGAACAGGAGAGGATCCCTTCCCAGGAGAGGATCCCTTCCATAATAGGATCCATTGTATGGTGTTTCCCTACCTCAAGGGTTTGTTAATAATATTGTGTGGTTTCTTCTATATTGCTTTGTGGATCTATTGTGTATTCAGTATTTGTGGTGATTATATTGGTATATCTATTCAGGAACTTAACACAAGTATGGCATAGGGAGATTTGGCGGAGGATTAGTTCCAGCCATTGTCTGTGTAGGTAATGGACCCATCCCTTGAGAGGGATTTGGTGGGTTTGTACTTCTCCCTTGAGAAGAAGTTTGATCCCCGCCTCCTTGTGAAGGAGAAATAAAATATGGATGGCCTTGGGTATTTGACCCAAGCAAAGTGGAACCGAGTAAATCTGATCCAAAAAATAGTAGCACTCATTGGGGTGTGAGATGGTTGAGCCAGTGAGCTGACAATGTTGTTCAATGAGCACCATAAATGGAAGGTCATAACATGGTTGGCGGGATCTTCCCCCGGTTTTCCTTCAAACTTTAGAATATCTAAAGGAAATTTTGCAGGCATATTGGGCCAAGTGGGGTCATGCAAAATGGGATCATTTGTGAGTTTGGTTAAATCAGGAATGTTGAGGGATGCCAAGTATGGCATAGGGATATTTGGCAGAGGATTAGTTCTAGCCATTGTGTGTGTAGGTAATGGACCTGTCCCTTGAGAGGGTTTTGGTGGGTTTGTACTTCTCCCTTGAGAAGAAGTTTTACCCCTGCCTCCTTGTGAAGGAGAACTAAAATATGGATGGCCTTGGGTATTTGACCCAAGAAAAGTGGAACCAAGTAAATCTGATCCCAAAATAGTAGCACTCACTCGGGTGTGAGATGGTTGAGCCAGTGAGTTGGAAAGACTATGGACTCCTCCTAGAATAAGAGGGATATTCTGCAAGAGTCTAAATGATGGGGATTCTATGGTTCCCCTATGGTTCCGACTAGCAAAGTGGATGTGTGCAAATGCTGAAAAGAGATAAATAAATGAGCAAGAGATTTTTGACTTTCAAAAAATAGTATAACTCACAATTTCATGTAATCAAATGAACACCATACATAAATCAACTGTAAATAAACAAGCATGTGAATAGGTGGATTTTATCTGCGTGGGGGAACACAAAAAATATGCTTGTGTCCTAAAAGACCTATCATCCTTCCTCTCAATTCAGCACTGGGCCTTCCAATAGCACTCAATAGTGGGATCTGAAGCCATGGAAAGAGGAACTAGTGAAGGTTGAAGTAATAAGTTATAATGAGGGGTAGAGGGTGGATATCCTGAAAGAGCTGGTGATATTTCCCAATAGCCACAAAAAATATGATCAAGGTGCAATTGCAACCGACAACCGCCACCTGGGTAGATATCCTATGTTTGGCCACTAAGTACCTCGATCAAAGTGTGACATTTAGATTTTCGGCCTAAGAAATGGATCACGGGCTGGATACCCTCACAAGAATTGGGTGACTTAAGGATGGATGCACAGAACAACCAGACCTCAACCTTCGAACCTTCACGGGTATCTCCTTGCCCTATGATATAGGAACACTTGACTTGGAGGTTTTTAAAAGATCCCTAGTCTCAACTTCTATTGCTTCAAAATGTGAGAACTTGATAACGAGGGGTTATTTGGAAAATTTAGTGCGTTCTTATAAAAAATTTAGATGTGGTGGGATGAGAGATTGGGGTCATGGATCAACCTCATTTGAATTAAATTGGTGTGGATAATTTTCAAAGAAGTAGTCAGATCTTTCAAAATTCCTTTGAATAAAGCCTACTTCGACCTCCACTATTTTAATAGAAATTATGTGTGTGAAGAGTGGCTTTGTGTGCAAGAAAGTGAAAAGTGTGAAAAATATTTTTCATAAGTTAAGTGTGAGATTGTAGCATGTGGACTTACTGTGGTCCTTACAAATATTATTACCTAGCTTACTATGTTTCTTTGGTACAACCTTGCAGAATATTTAAAGCCCTAAATAACTAGTAATGTGGACATATGGGTCCTTACAAATCCTTTAAACTCCCTAGAATGTTGTCTATACTAAGAAAGATTTTGAAAATATCCTAGAATTGTAGACATGTGAGCATGTGTGGGCCCGTTACTTTGATATTTTAAACTTTCCTAGAGTGTTATCTAAACTAAGAAATATTTTTAGAAATTATCCTAAGATTGCAAACATGTGGGCATGTATGGGCCCTTACAAAGATTTAAGATGATTTCCAAAACTAAGAGGAACCCTAGGGGGGCTTCGTCCTCTCCTAATGATTTGTTAAGGGAGATGAAATTTCCTTTCAACCACATTTTTTGATTCCCAAGATCACACTAGGGTGCAGGGGAAGAGCATACCTGAGGGTTAAAATTGATTTCTAGTCCCGATTTAATTGATTGTGTTTTTGAAAAAAGCAATAACTTCAACTCAAAATTTTAAATGCCAAATGAGCCATCCATGTGGAAACAAAGAAAAAGAAAAGAATAGTGAGTATTTTTAATCCTATTTGCTTATGCTAGATAACCGTTCTTATGAGAAAGGACTCTAAGTGAAGTGTAGTTGCTTTACAAAGTACAGGAAATTAAAGTCTGAAGGCTAGGGGTCCTCAAACCATTCATAAAAACCCTTACAATTTGAAAAAACTAAACTTATGAGTGGGATATAGTTCTGACAGGTGCACAGATGGCGCAGAGTGCATAGAGTAATGAAGTTTTCCATTCACAGAGTGTGCATTTGTGGGCCTTGAAAACCATGCACTTCCTGTCACACGCCAAGGAAGAAATTTCCAAGTGAAATACTCTGTCCTTGGCTCTGAATTTTGACTTTGGCAGGTTGGGCTAGGTTGGTTTTGGTACCTGCATATATATATATAAAAAAAAAGTTCTCTCAAGACTTAAATAGGGAGGAATTTGATACTGATCCCCAATATGGTCGCCAATCTGTTGTGTTTGTTTTTTCACATGGGTGAGAAAAAAAACAACACTTGCATGCTTAGTTAAGTCAACTAAATAAGACAACAGTTTATGAGTTGATTATATAACCAAATACACATGAAACAAAGAGATAAAACTAAAAACAACTAAGAAATAAATGTTAGAGAAACTTGAAATAAATAGAACCATGAAAACCAAAGAATGACCAATATATAACTACCAATGGATCAATATATTGATAGGCTAAACACCATAGATAAAGACAAAGACTTATGAGTCCCCTCTTCCTCCTTGGGAGGGATCTTGAGTTCCCTAATAGAGAGCTCTTCTCTTCATGAAAATGGCAAGTAAAAATGGTTAAGAAATACAATGCCAATCCTCTCAAGAGGTGAGTGGAATGGCCCTTGCAATGGTGCTTGAATGATTCAAAGAGAAAAGATGATTCTCAAAGAAGAATTCTTGCAGCATAACAACACTTTGAAGTTCTTATTTTTCTAGCACACCCATGGAACATATTTATAGCATCCATTCATGGAAATATATAATTGGTTTATAGTGTGAACAAGGGGCCTTTTAGGGCACTTCATATCCCTTGACCAACCTCCAATATAGATTTCGATCAGATATGAGTGTCAAATCATGTTGGGGGTCGGACTAGAAGTGGTTGAGAGGTCAAAAATATTCATAAATGCATTGTTCATAGAAGTGTGCAGATTTTCTTGTAGATAGTCTTGCATCTTGCACACAATTCACACTAAGGGTTGTGTTAGCTTGCGCATTCTACGCACTATGTGAGCACTTCCTTTGGTGAATTTGCACACTTTGTTTTTTGAACGAATTATGTAGTTTTTTTCCTTTTGGATGGATTTTGGTGTTATAGGTGGAATAATTACTTTTGACATTGATGTATTTGTTTAACCATTGTGTGCAATGTTGCGGATGATTTTTTAGTGATAACAATGACCTCTGGTGAGATCAGGTTCTTTTGACTACTGATATCAAAAATGAAATGAAGCGGAGCCCACTTTACCCACATTTATGAGTGAAAGATGCATTCCCTTTCCTTTGGTTCTTCCAGTTCGCTTGGATGGACTTTGGTGGTAGCAACAATGGTGCTGGGTTCGGAATCAATAATCTATTTCGCTCCTTCTGGATTTGATTCAGAGTCAGAATCTTCTTCTTACTTGAAATCTTTTAGCTCAGCCACCAGTGACTTCTTGGAGCGACATTATTCGGTGTTGTGCCAAGGGATTTTATGGTATTCACACCACTTTCTCGTGTCCTTCTTCAACTTCTCATTACCCTTCCTGTCTTGGATCTTGGACTGGTTTTCCTGAGAGTGACCATATTTTCTCTATCCCTTGTTTTTTGGGTTGGGGCTGCCTTTTCCCTACTTCGACTCTGAGAAGTTTGTAGATCCAAGCTCTCTCCTCTTCTGCTTAAATTTCCGCTTGATCTTGAAAACATATCTATAAGACGTACCCAATGGTGCGATGTCTAGAAAATCCATTTCTGTTTGAATGTATCTATGCAGATAGCCGTGGTATTTGAGCACTAGATGTCATTCAGATTCTTCAATACCCAATTTGGTGCACAGGGTATGGAAAGTATTGGTGAAATTTGGTACTATCTGGTCCCTTTCCTGACGCAGGGTGGTCCATATTGTGTATTGGTCCTCTTAGCTTCCAACATGGTAGTATTTTTCTTTAATGGCATCCCTGAAGGAATCCCATGTGGGGGAGACCAAAAATATTGTAGATTCCTTTATGGCGCTTTTCTCAGAGTAAGTATCCCACCAGTCCTTAACATGGGGGATGACCTTGAGGAGTCAAAAAGTAATCTTTTCCCTATCAAAAAAATTATGGACTAAAAAATACCCTTTGAGTCGATTTGGCCATTTATCTACAACATCCACATATATCAATCCTTCAAATAATGGAATATCAAAATTTACTTGTACCTTGAAGGGGGTTGCATGGACGCTTGATGAAGATGCGTCTCCTGTGGGTATCCACCGAAGGATCTATGAAAAGTTGTCCATCATTTCGTTCCTTTGTCATGCAAGGGCTTCCTCGAGAAATAGTTTAAAATGATCTCTTTCTCTGTCATCTTTCTTCTCATCCCCCATGAGTTGTGGTCGGGCTTGACGCGATCGATATTACAAAGGTTCGACTGGTTTGAGTCCCAACTTCTTGTACCCAGATCTTACCGGGGACATGCACGAAAACAAATAAATGAAGAGGAGATTGCTATGATACCACTGATCTAGATTTATGAGTGGAACAAATAAATAACAGAATGAATACAATAACACAGAGAAATGGAAAACAACAACAAATATCCAGTGAACAATAACTGTTATTGAATAAATGAAATAGGCTGAAACTATAAAACTGCTTAACTGAAAACAACTTGTTCGAATGGTGGTATCTATGTTTGAGAATAGATGTGGCTGATACGCTGTTATCGGATTAATCGGTCAGTGAAAACACAAACAAATCTCCCTAACTTCCACAGGAAAGTAGAACAAAACATAACAGAATACACACTTCGCCTTAAACTTCATCATCATATAAACTAGTTTAATGAGGTACAAGTGACATACCTTTTAAACAACACTTTATCCTTGCTAGTGTCTCCCTAGTAGCTCCTTCCTTGAGTTTGCAGAATAGTAAGCCTGTCTAAGAATCACAAACCAAAAAAGAGGGAAAACAAAGATATATGTATTTTGGTGAAGTCTATGTATATGATCAAGGAATTATACAATAGAAGACGAGATGCTTATATAGGGAAGAAATGCATTACTGTATTAAGTGAATAGAAAGTGGAGAATACAACCTATGCCTTGATGTTGCAAGGTCCCCTTTTGATGGGTCTTTGCTTCAACACACACACCTTTACTCCAATGCCTTGAATGAAGAAGATCCACAATTTGAGTTGAAGAACTAAAGCAAAGCTCTCAAGCATAATCTGAAGTAGAATTCTCCATACAAATCTTAGCCTATTCAACCTTATCCTTTTCCACGAGAGATCCCTCCTTATATAGTGTGAAAGAGATATGGATGAGGAGATTAGGATGATCCCACCAAATCAGAGAAGCGAGTAAGATCCAAACCGATAAGAGGCTACCTCATCCTCTAGAAGATTCCCTTCTATAACATTCATGAAATTTGACCTTTCTCATGCTTTAAGCATCGTCACACCCTATGCACAAGCATCATGCGACAACATCGCAACCCAGTCTCAGGGAAGAGTGTGATGATGAGGCATCGTCACACCCCATGCATGTATCAGGATGTGACAACCTTCCTTGACATGGTTTTTGAGAGAGGAAAGAAAATCACTTTTCCATGGAGAAAGTATTCTTTTAATATTTTTAGGGAACATCAACACATGTTGTCAGGTGATCACTGAGGTAACAAAAATAATTTGTAACATAATACATCCTACATCCCAAAGTATGAATCTGGAACTCGTGACAACTGAAATACTTTTTAGAATGTGTGTGTTGGAAACAAGGAGCACATCTATCAGGAACCTGCAAACACACAAGCATCTGCATAATATCATACCAATTCTTAGGTAGGCATTCCCATGCTCAGACTACAAATGACTCTAATCATAAGTTTCAAGTGAGTCATGGCCACTAAACATACACTATGGATCCATGTAATCATAATTCAACATAGCCACCAGGAATACACTATGGATCTTATGCTCTAAAAGAATTCATATTCAGACATAGCCATGAGACATACAAAGTGGATCTATGTGTCACTACTAATTCATGAATACTCCATCACAACCTGGATCAAAATGACAAGATCCAGGGTTTTCCTCTCCATCATCTTTAAGTACGAATCTAGCCATGCGATTACAAGTTTTGAAGTCGAACATGGTGATTTCCCTTGCACTTGTTAACTATTTTCATTAATTACCGATAATCAGATTAACGGTTATTTCCATAGTATGGTCACCAATTTTGTTATCGGATTAATTGGCAAGTTTGGACACAAACATATCTCCCTAAATTCCACAGGAAACTAAAACAAAATAGAACAAAATACACACTTTGACTTAAACGTCATCATCATATAAACTAGTTTAATGAGGTACAAGTGACATACCTTTTAAATGACGCTTCATCCTTGCTGGTGTCACCCATGTATCTCCTTCCTTGAGTTTGAAGAATAGTAAGCTTGTCTAAGAATCACAAACAAGCAAAGAGGGAAAACAAATATATATGTATTTTGATGAAGTCTATGTATATGATCAAGGAATTATACAATAGAAGACGAGATGCTTATATAGGGAAGAAATGAATTACTGTATTAAGTGAATAGAAAGTGGAGAATACAAGCTATGCCTTGATGTTGCAAGGTCCCCTTTTGATGTCTCTTTGCTTCAACACTCACACCTTTACTCCAATGCCTTGAATGAAGAATATCCACAATCTGACTTGAAGAACTAAAGCAAATCTCTCAAGCATAATTTGAAGTAGAACTCTCCATACAAATCTTAGCCTATTCAACCTTATCCTTTTCCATGAGATATCCCTCCTTATATAGTGTGAAATAGAGATGGATGAGGATATTAGGATGATCCCACCAAATCAAAGAAGTGAGTAAGATCCAAACTGATCAGAGGCCACCTCATCTTCTAGAAGATTACCTTCTAGAACATTCATGAAATTTGACCTTTCTCATGCTTTAAGCATCATCGCACCCTATGCACAAGAAACATGTGATGACGTCACAACCCAGGTTCAGTGAAGAGTGTGACGATGAGGCATCATCGCACTGCATGCATATAGTAGGATGCGATGACCTTCCTTGACATGGTTTTTGAGAGAGGAAAGAAAATCACTTTTCCATGGAGAAAGTCTTCTTTTAATATTTTCAGGGAACATCAACACATGTTGTCAGGTGATCACTGAGTTAACCAAAATAATGTCTAACATACGCGCATCAGTCTGAGAAAAATTATTACAATGAGGCTCCAGAGGCATTTTTAACATTACTCATGAATGCCAAAACCCTAGACATCCAAAAACCTAACACTAGGAGATGCAACGCCAAAAGTTATGTGGGCCCCGATGGGTAAGTTGGTAACTCAACTTCCTAGGGTCATAACGTTTGCATTTGACCTCCATTTTAGGTGTGTGATAGCCCGTTGGAAAGGTATTTTCAAGAAATACACATTATGCCATCAAAATTTGACTTCGTCTACAGTTTGACCGTGGAAAAGCCAAAAAAACACTGTTTAGGGCCCCAAAACGGCCCTGGAAGTACATAAAGATGTACTGACATGAAAAATTCCAAAATAATCCAATTGGATTAGGTGGGAAGCCACCAATATCCACCTGGAAGTTTTGTATGGATTCAAACAACCATGAAAGTGTAGAACCCACAATTACAAAGAATTACAGAAGAACGTGATGAACTAAAACTATCAAAAGGAGCGAGTTGGAATAGGTGGGTGGCCACCTATATGCACCTGGATCATGACTAGAGTGAGGAGAAGTGTCGAGAATAGAAAATATGAGTCCCTTATCTATGTTCATGATCAATGGTCCAGATTCATCTAAATGAATATAATTACACATAATTATATTTACACGTCATGTATTTACTGGTGAAAGACGATGTGGGGATCAATGAAAATACTAGAAAAATAGTAGAAATCATAGACAAGAAAATGGATGGAAACTATGACACAAAATCAATCAGTATTGTTTCCAAACTAACGCTCAGATGTGTTGAGGATAGATCATCTTGGAGGCCCAACATGAGTGAGGTAGTATGATAGCTAAGAGAGGCTCTCATGTATGAGAAAGTGAATACAAGATTCGAGAGTGGAGGTGACAATTCAAGTCGGAAGACGAATTCAAAGGTGAAGGATATCCCTTCAATGAGTAATGCGGGTTCTTAAAGAATGTCCAACGAATCTTGATTTCTCTAGTTAATTCTAGAGTGACTTGGTCAATATTTGAATTATGTATCTTAATATCTATGATGATGTGTATTCTATTTTAATGTAAAGTGGTGCTTGTGAATTCAATACTTTTTCCATAAACCAATTACATTTATTTTTGGTTTTCAATGAAATTATACAAACTTCCAATGATCATATAGAAGAATAAGGTGTTGTATAAATGTTTTAGGTTTTGGCATTTTTCATAGGAATTTGGAAATATAAATTTGGGTAAAATCATAGTTTTCTATTATTTAAATTTCATTTCTAAATGTATAAATGGTTTCAGAGTCTTTAAAAAACTCTGAGATGATTATATAGACTTAACCACCCAAACACCCAAACCTATAGATCAAGATCCAACAATTTCCTACGAGATTTGGAACAAAATTAAACTAATAATATCATCTGAAAAGAACCAGAGCCAACGCAGAATAAAGGGCACTACTCAAATTGATAAGTCTATGATTTAAACCATGATTTCAACCATTTTTCGTTGATTCAAATATAGTGTTATATTTTAAATTTGCAATGAGATTACAAATTATGTTGATGGTGGTTTTTATCACTGAATTTTTTTCTAAATACATGTTAAAATACAATAAACTTGAAAAATAGAGATGATTTTGATCATTTGGATTTTCCCAAATTTATACATGAATAAGACGTAAGACTACTCAAACATAAATTTTGAACTCTTATGCATCATTAAAAAGATTTTCGTGACCAATGCAAACATAATCCTTTAACTCTTTTGTATCATTCGAGATATTTTTGTAACCAAACCACTCTTGGAGATATTAATTAGAAGTCATGAGCTTCACACTTATGTAGATTCTGTCTATCACGGAAAATAGAGTCATTTAGTCTGTCAGAAACTTCAAGCAAGAGTGTTAGCAAGAGTTTATTTAATGAACTGATCTTTATCTTTCTCAAGATCTGTTATGTAGATGAGATTCAATCAAAATTTATTGTCGTCTTTAATGTTTGAGTCGGTTAGCTTCTACATGAAGTTTTTGGTCTCGGTATATATATGTCTGAGTTTGTAGAAAGTCTACATATATATATATAGAGAGAGAGAAGAGTTGATATTTAGAATCAACAACAAATGTGTAAAGATTTGAATAAATCTAAGAGCACAAGCTCTATGTTTTATAAGTTCCAGAAGTTGTTGGAGCCGAAGCTCGACATAATTTTTGTATTCTATATTAGCACGCAACGCCCAAGTTCCTAATATAAAGTATTTTGTGTGTTAACATATTCATGAGTATTTATGAGTTTTATTTGTGAGTTTATGTGTTAAATATTATCACAATGAAAATAAATTGTTTATTAAGTGTTTTCATCACAACACGTAATATATTGAGTGTTTTGGGAACTACGCGGTAAATCCTGAGAGTCTAGAGATGAAGAATTTCACTGCACAATATTTGCAACTGTGTGACACAAATTTTTTATGCACGTTGTAGATCCAATATTAGGTATCAGAGTAGGTTCTATCAGAGAAGGTTGATCAAAACAAGTTTTATCAGAGTAAGTTTCAAAGAGCAACAACTCTGTTATAAGGTGAAAATATGGCTTCGACTTCAAATCTGCAACCTCCCACTTTTATAGGTAAAACTTATGAGTTATGGTCCTTGACCATGAAGGCGTTATTTTAGGGTCAAGATGTATGGGAGATAGTCGATAATGGCTATGTGAAACAAACAAATCAGGCAACGTACAATGCTCTCACATACGCTGGGAAGGATGCTTTGAAAGATCAAAGGTAGAAGGATGGAAATATGATGTTTTACATACATCAAGCCATGCATGAAAGTATACTGCTAAGAGTTTTATCAACAAAGAAAGCCAAGGAAGCATGAGCCATATTAAAAACTTCTTACCAAGGTATGGACAAAGTCAATACTTCAAACCTACAAATTCTTAGAAGATATTTTGAAACTTTGTCAATGAAGGACTCAGATTCAGTAGATTTATTTTACATCCATGTTATTGGCCTGATAAATCAGATTAAGTATCATGGAGAAACTGTAGTGGATAAAAATGTTTTTGAGAAGGTACTTAGGAGTATTCCTCCTAAATTTGATACTCTTGTTGTGACCCTAGAAGAGAGAAAAGACTTGAGTCAGTTTAGTCTAGATGAGATCCAAGCTTCCCTCATTAATCATGAACATAGATTGAATAGGTCAAATATGTCATTAGAAAATGCATTTTCCATGCAATAATCTATAATCCATGGAAGAGGAAGGGGGAGAGTTAACTCTATATGTAGAGGAAGAAGTTCTGCTAGAGGTGGATGCAGTAGAAGTCTTGCAAATATTGGTGGAAGAGGTCAAAATCAAAATAACAATCAGTCAAGTAATCAAAAGTTTGATAAACCAAAGATTCAGTGCCATTACTGTAAAAAGTATGGACATTATGCATATGAGTGTAGGAAGAGAAAGTAAAATCAGACAAGAAAGGAGAATATCAGTCAAACATCACAAATAGTCCCTCCAGTCCTATGTTTATGGTGTGCACTGAAGCAATACATATAGTCTCACCAGTTGAATACAGTGTTGCTCAAGAAAGTCCATGTGACATATGGTATCTAGATTTAGGTTGTAGTAATCACATGACAAGAAACTTAGAGTTTTTTTCTAGTTTGGATAAGTCAGTCCAAAATAAAGTTACACTTGGAATAGATATCCAATTCATTGTCTTAGGCAAAGGTAATATTAACATTTTAACTAAACAAGAAGAAAAAAAGGAGAAAAAAAGGTTATGCCTAATGTATATTATGTTTCTGGTCTGAAGCATAATTTGATGAGCACGTGTCAGTTGTTACAGAAAGGATACAAAATATACATAGAATATAATCATTGTGTGATTATGGACAAATATCCAAGCAATCAACTTATTGCAAGAATTTAGATAACAAGCAACAAAATGTTTCCATTGACATTGAAGCTAGCCATGAAGAGAAAAAAAATGATAGCTGTCGGTAAGGAAAAATATGTGTAATCAGACATTGCATTGAAAGCATAAATCTAAGAAATAAGTGTGTGCAACTCCAAAGAAGGAAAAGTTAGTGCACACAGTCTTAAGAAAAAGGAAGACAATGACGCAGAGATGTAGGCAACATTCCAATATGAAGTGCAAGATAATTCCTAGTTATGGAATTTCATATTAGGACATTTAAATTTTGGAGGTCTGAATTTGCTACATACAAAGGATATGGTGAAAGGTTTTCCAACAGAAAAACCAGAAATAATATGTGAAGGATGAATCTTTGGAAAGAAACATAGAGAGTCATTTCTAGTTGGCAAGTCATATAGAGCAAAAGCTCCATGTTATCCCCTATCCTAGGGATAATTAAGGAGATTATGTCTTGAGGCCCATAGGTCCTAGACATGGAGTACCAAGATCCATATTGACTTGAGCTTGGCCCTGGAGGGCCCATATTTTCTTCAACGCCTCCCATCTATTAGCAGCAACAAGATCCATCCCATCGGCCTGGTTCTGAAGTAGCAGTGGGTCTTTCTCCATGAGGTAATGAGTCTGGGTATCATGGTATGTGTCACTATGATTCTCAAAATGTTTGAATATGTGAATTGAATTCTCTTTTGTTTCATGACGTTTACTTGGAAATTATACCTTTTAACTTGTCCATATCTGGGGGGGATGACATAGTGCTCTAGTAAGTTGGTTCCCTTAGGGATGAGTTTCCACTGGGTGGTTCTATGAAAGGCCATCATCCATTCCTTCCATACTTATTACTTTTCATCATTTTCCCTCTCATCTATCCCCTATATTGGTTCGGGCATTGGGTTTTCCAAGCTAGTAAGGGTTGTACCTTGCCTTGTGGGAAGAAGGGGCTAAAGGCCCAGAGGGTAAAAGTAGCTGGAAAAAGTTAAAATCCAAGATCAAACCTTGAGATTCTTCGCCCAGGGATCCCTGAGAAGAAATAAAAGGATTCTCAGCAAGAAAAAGAGGGGACCCATAAAATAAAATAAAACTCAAGACCTAATTGGTGGAGAGGGTTCTCATCATGAGCCAGCCTATTAGGTCCATGGGAATGTAGGGGTATGACACTAATATTCATCTAGTCACCACACCAGGGTAGTGGCTCTTGGTAGCATATCCAAGAGAAAGGGGGTCTCATCACAAACCAACCTTCTCATCTCTGTGAAATGCTTGTGGGTAACGTTGTCACTACTTGTCACCACACCAGGGCAGTGTCTTCCAACTATTCTCTTGAATGAAAAAGAAATAAGACACAAAGTAAAAATAAATTGAATGGGATAGGAAACACTTGCATCCATGACAAGTTGCATCTCACCCTCTACAGAGGGACCGAAAAGTAAGCCCTACATTTCCCTGTTATCACTGCACCCCTTGCCCAAACATCCCCTACGCCATGTCATGCATTTACATGACCTAGATTGGTATTCAACTAGAAACACCCCACACCTGAGGAGAATTAGCCCAATAGGACATCCTAATACCCTATCCAAACCTGGATTGTTAAATAACATAACATATTTGAGCATTTTTCTAGGTAAAGGGGGGTTTGATGCACATGTTTGGGTAGCTTGATTATTAGATGTGATTGACATTGCTATGATCCCTGTGACTTATGATCCCATGGAGGGCATGCTTTTTATTGCTATAGGACCATGCCGAAGGACAAGTACATATGGGGAGATGATTATCTTGGACCTCCATGCGGATAAAATCCCACCAAATGAATGTTGAAACTCCAGCCCGGGGCAGAGAGATACCGGAGGCTTGCACTAGAGAAAAGGGAGGGTATTCCACCAAAGGCACTTTGGCAAGTCTGGAATGAGGGGGGTCTTTCCCTCCCACTATGAATTTGGCCCTTGAAGGCCCTTGACGTCATCATTCTAAGCCTTGACGTCATCCAATTTGGGTTTTAGGCATGAGGACGGCCTTGTTGGCACATCTGGCAGTTTCTAAGGGGTTTTGAGCCCTAACATTTCACTTTGGAGGCCTAACATTCCAATAAGGGGCTGAAAATCACCCTAGGAGGGGCATGATGTCATCCCTAAAAGATAAAATTAGGGTTTTAATTATCAATTTTATGTAAAACTAGATTTTTGATGTAAATTGGTCATGTTGGCCTTTTTTGACCTAAATTGTAATTAAAGGTCATGATTATTGTATAAATAGAGAGTTAAGATTCTCATTTTTTCATCATTTTTCACTCATACAAGTGTGAGGTATGAAATTCAACCTGTTTTAATGCTTATTGGCTGAAATAAGTGGTGCACAACTCTTGGAGGGAGCTTATCTTGGTGTATTTTTGCATTTTCATGGTGGAAAGTCTTCAACTAGGGTTTGTGGATAGATTGTTCTTGATAAAGTAAGTAGAAATCTACAATTCTTATTTATTTTGAATGGTTAAGGTGTATTTACTTGTTCATTTATAAGATTATGAAATTGCTAGTGTGAAACCCTAGGAGAAAAGCAGATGTTATTGTCCTTTTCTTAATAACTCTTCACCTTCTTGATTTTGCTAGAAGACACCTCCCTTGAAGGATATACTAGGGCCCTACCTTATTAGCACTCTAGTATTATTTCTTCATTAATATTTTATATTTTATTTCAAGCTTGACCCAAAGAAGAAGGAAATCTCTAGGGCCTAGGGTTACCTACTGCCTAGCAACTTTTCCTTCTAGGGTTTTGGATGATTGAGGCCTTAGGTTACTAACACCTCAACCATCCTCCCTCTTCCTTTAGTTCACCTATTATCATGTGTGTTTTCCTTCTAATAATTTCCACTACAATATTGAATCCATTTACCCTAAAAGGCACTAGTTCATACCTTGCAAGTGATTGATTGATTAAACAACTCTCAAACCATCTACCTTAAGATCTATACTAACTATTTCTAACTTTAGATTAGACTAACCTACTAACTACTTTGTTGTTGTTGCAAAATATTTCTACAACCATATATAACAACAAAAAATTCATCTTAAAATCAAGTTTTAAAGCTGATTATACATTGCCATCATTGCTTCTGACAATTACTAGCATTTTTTCAAGTTTAGGTTATCATTTTTGGTCATTATTGAAGCTTTATTGTGGCATAATTGTGAAGCTATTGCTATATATACATTGCTGTTATAAATACTTATGTTGCTTCATATTTTATATTATCTTGTTCCCTTTTATCAAAGTCTATGGTTTTATGAAGAACTAACATCATATGGTACTTGAAAATAGTATTTTCTTGTTTTCTTGTTCTCGGCAGGTACACTTAAATATCAGTTTGCTTCATCTTATTAAAACCTTTGAAAAATTTGATCAAAGTGACCTATGAGAGGGGTGGGAATTTATTGATACTCTTACCTTAGCCTTCTCAAACCGCCAGGTCACTGGGGACGTCTCCCCTGGGGTACCACTCCTAAATAGAAAGAGGTGTCTTGTTTAGGTGACAGTGATAGGAAAACCTCTTGTTACAACAATTTAGTGTTCACTTGCCTTTGGCTTTTGGGAAAGTAAAAATTGCACGATAAAACTCCACTGGAAATAGTACATTCATATATCTGTGGACCAATGAAAACTCCATTTATAGGGGTAATACTTATTTTATGACATTTATTGACGACTTCTCAAGAAAAACGTGGATTTATTTCCTAAATCATAAATCTGATGCATTTGGGTTGTTTTCACCAATTTAAATCACTTGTGGAGAAGTAGAGTGGTTATTACATCAATGTTTTAAGAACTAATAGAGGAGGTGAATAGGTTTCAAGAGATTTTCAGAAATTTTTTAAAGCTCATGCCATTTACAAGCAATTCATTGCGCGATATACACCATAGTAGGACAGTGTTGCGGAGAGGAAGAATCGAACCATCATGGAAATGGAACATAGTATGTTGGCATCCAAACATTTTTCAAATGAGTATAGGGATGAGGCAGTAGAAAATAAAGTATACATCATGATAATATGTCCAACAAAGAGTGTGAAAAACAAAGTTCCTCAAGAAGCCTAGACAGGAATGAAGCATAATGTGGTGCACTTAAAAGTTTTTGGTTGTGTTGCATACACACATGTTCTAGATGAGCTAAGAAGGTAGTTAGATAACAAAGAACATAAATGTATATTTGTTGGGTACTCTGAAGATACAAAAGCATACAAGTTGTATGATCCTTTTGCAAGGAAAGTCATAATCATTCGTGATGTTCAATTTGTGGAGAATGAAGCATGGGATGGAAACATAACAAATATAGTCAAAATTATTGATGCTATTAGGAATGATGATATAGAAGAAGAAGTGGTTCAAACACCATGTATAAGTCAGTTTGTAGTTCCTTATACTCATGGAACTGTGACAAAAATCCTAACACAAACTACTTCAGTGAGATTTGCAGGTGTGCAGTGTACACCTAGAGAGCAACAAACTCTAGCAAGCAGTTCAAGTATGTGTTAGGATATTTAGACACTTAGGAGTTAGTTAAGATATAATTGGTCTAATATGTCATTAGGTAAAAGTGTGTTTCTTTAGTATGCATTTGTAGTTAGGAAATCCGATGGTCACGATATGTTCCCGACATAGAGTGATCCGACGGTTCATACTCTCCTCGATCTTAATGGCCATTGATCCGTGGCTTAACACCCGATTGGTCCATGATATCTATTTAAAGAGCATGGAGGGTCATTTTCCGATGATCAATTGTGAGAAACTCTCTTGTAAAATCTCTCTGTAATCTTTTTCTTTGCATTAATAAATTGCTCCAAGTGGCCGCATTGGCTGGGGCCGTGGATGTTTCCCCGTAGGGGTTTTACCACGTGAAAACATCGGTGTGTTGATATTTGATCTGGTGATGTGAGTGGTTACTGAAGATGTTCATCCTCTGTTGGAATACCTGTGTTGTTGAACATGGTATCAGAGCCTGTTTGAAGACCCGCTCCTATTGTAGATCGAGATCATGAAGCCGAGTTGACTCATCTCCATTTTCTATAATTTCCATGAATTTTTGGGATGAGTGGACTATTCCATTGCATCCGGAGCACTCGTTTCATTTAGGAACACTTTTTGTTTCACTCGAAAAGGTTTC
>CBVK0100603009.1:0-17140 GCA_900067695.1 Picea abies | reverse complement strand
GTTGTGGAAGAAATGACTCATCAGAGAAGAAACTCCATTGTGAGATAAGGAGTATGACTGTTCTGGTAGAAGAACATTGAAGGCTGTAGTATAGAGGCAGTGAAGAGGAGTTATGGTGATTTTATAGCTCAGTGAAGTGAGACAGTCAAGAATCTGTAAGGAGAAGAGTTATAGACTGGAATGCCAATTCCAGGAATCGATTGGGAAGAATTGGTAAAGATAGACTAGGGAGCCTATAATAAAGTTTTGCAAAGAAGGGAAAGCTTGATGATCAAATCCAGTAGAGATTGGGTAGGACTGGAAAAGAGAAGTTGCAGAGGATGGCAATCAAAAGGACTTCAAAGTTATTAAGGAATCAGATCTATTTGAATCTGACAGGTAATGGTCTTTTATTTCTGTTTTGAACTAAATTGTGAAAGATATTGTTGATGACAGGTAGCAGCAGTAAAATGGAAATGAACTTAATAGTATCCAACAGAAGGTTGGAGTAAAGAGGACAAGATAAAATGTTCTCATGAGAAGAGAGATTTGTAGAAGCCAGAGAAGCAGAAGATGCTTAAGTGAAGGTTCCAGGAAAGGGAATCCATAGGAATACCAAAGGAAGACTAAGCATGGAAGGGCTTAGTATGGTATTCAAGGACAAGTTGATAGAGTCAGCTTGTAAAGATGGCTTAGTTGCAGATCACAATGAGCAGGGAGAAGCTCATGGAAGAAGGAAAACTATGATTACTGAGAATCATAGTAAAAGTTTAGAGAAATTCCATGAAAAATTGAGTCAAGACAGACTTGACAAGAGATTAGCTGAAATAGAGGTACAGCTAGAGATATTTGAAAAACTGCTACAGAGTAATGGAGAAGACCAAAGGTATGGGTGGATTTTTCCAAAGAAAGTAAAATGGCATACATTGCAGGTGAAGTTAAAGAACAAGGATAATACTAAGATGAGAGGAGAACTCAGAACAATTGAGTATGAGGATAAAGGTTGCATATGTGAGGATAAAGGTTGAAGGAAAGAATAGCAGGAAGAGACATTCAGATTTTCAATCTAATGATATGTTTGCAGATTATGACAAAGAGAAATTGTCTTATGAAGATAATTCTGTAAAAGGATATCATATTTCTAATGATTGTTATGCAGGTTTTGAAGTGACTAAAGATGGAAAAATTTCTGAAGATGTCACAGATATGGAAGAAGATTCTAAGCCTAGATATGATGAGGAATACTTGTCAGAAGAAGACAGTCTTGAACTGTTACAACAGAAGAGTTACATCAATGTATTGTTTGATGGTGGACAAGTTCAATATGTGAATCAAGCTGAGCATAGAAAGTATGATATGAGAGAAAGTACAGAAGGAAATATTGGTGAAGATGTTGTTGTGCTTGAAGAAGCTGAGAGAGAAATTTTATTTCTGGAGAACTTGTTGAAGAAATCTGAGTCAAATTGGAAATTGGGACTTCAAGTAGAAGAGTTATGTTTTAATAACCTTGATGAAGAGATGAAGTAATTTGAGGAGCATATAGGCAATGATGAAGGTATAAAGGACTCAGTTGGAGTGTTTCCAAGTAGCAAACATGAGAATGATATGGCATAAAAAGATATCTTTCGAGGTACACATGAAGTAAAGGTGGCAGCAATATCTACAACAATGTGTGGAGCAACATTTGTACAGGAAGATGATAACAAAGGATAGTTACTAAATATTGTCCAAAAATTTGAAGATGATGAGGAAAGTAACAATAGTAAATTTGTATACAGCAGAAAGGAAAAGTTTTGGAAGTTCTTTATACTTCTAGACAGATGAAAGTTGAAATGGAAAAGAGCATCCAGGCAAGAGTATTTCAGCAAAGAAGCAGACTGGATGAAGAGATCGATAAGCTATGGCATCTCATGCAGAGGTGTAGGAGGAATTATGACAGTGAGGTTCAAAAAGTCATTTGGATGACTGGGAGAGATTGTGAAGTTCACTACAGAAATAGTGGGCAGAAGCAATTACAAAATAAAGTATGGGATCCAGGAGGATTGAAGATCATAGTTACATGACCAGAGGTCATGGTTTAAAAAAAAAAAAAAGGAAAAGCAAGGATGGTGATGTTAGAAGAAGAAAACAAAGAAGATATTGAACAAGAATTCATGCAAGGAATTCATTAAAATGTCAGAAGTTATCTTATGACACATTGACTTGTGTTTGTTTCTATGACAGAAATTAATCTGTTTTGAATGTAGGATTAAGAGGAGGATGGATATGGCTGTTACATGCAGTCAGGACACAGTGCTGATACAGTACTGGAGGAGTCAAGAAACTTGTTGATAGAATGTTGGAAGATAGCTTAAGGGATTGTTTGAATGAGCACATTGCTCAAATTCATATTTGAGTATATTCTGGAAAAGTAGCAGGAAGGGAGCTCATGGACAGGAGCCCATGAATTTTTTTAAGCTGGGGAGTCTGATGCAGGAGCATAGGCTCATGAAAATGAAGTCACCCATGACTTCATCAAAGTTGAGTGAATCAAAGGAGACCTAGGGTCTCACACTTGTGTAATTTGTTATTTTGGATAATGGGCAAGGATTCTAGATCCTTTCCACTTGTAAAAGATAAGATAGGGTTTGTTAATGGTTAGTGAGTCACTGATGACTCGTAGGGGTCAGTTGAGTTTATGAAGGACTCTGGTCCTTAATCATAGGATCTGGAAATAGAAATCCATTGTAATTAAATACAAGTTTGGTCGATGGTTGAGATAGCTTAACTTAGTTTAATCTAGCTTAGCCTAGATGAGGGTTAGCTCACAGAGCTCGAGAGAAGAGAACAGAGAACAGACTGAGATTAAGATTAGGAAAGGAGACAGAGTGTGATTAAGAAGAACGTACACAGGGAGATGTAAAGGAATGATGGAAAATCATTAATAGATTTTTGTCCTATTGTATAAAATATCAGTATATGTGATCATTTTGTTCATCTATGAATATTGTGATATTTCTGTTATCATTGATTGAATACGATTGATTCATTAATCAATCTGAAAGTATGAGTTAAGCTGATTTGCAAAGAATTGTAAGTCACGGAAAACGTTACAGTGGAGGAAACCCAATTCATATGTATATTCTGTACATATCATGGCTAAGCGGAGATAATATATATATTGAATTGTCAGGAGAGTATCGATTCTATGGAGTATTGAAATGTATTGTGAAATTATCATCATCGTTACAGAAGGAAAGCCTAATACACATGTACAGCCCGTAAGGATCGCATGTATGTGTAACATTTGGGATCGATGATGGTGAATAGAGCGGGATCGATGAGTAGAGCATGAATGGTTCCGATTATATAAGAGATTGATGACCAGGATGAAAGTGGAGGTTGCAAAGCCCAGAAACGAACGACCACGATCTCAGAGGAAAGTGGAGGGTTCAAAACTTGAGGCAAGTTGTGAAATTCCGCTAAGAGCCACGTGTTGGTTAGTATATGGGAGCGGAAAATGGATGGAAGGTACAATTTGCATTTTTCTTGATTTTCCATTGAGACTTTAAGTCACATTGAATGGTCATGTGGTGTTAGACATGATAAGGTAAAATCATTTCCGTTGGTGCTTAAATGTGAAAGGTACTTAGCCCATTAAAAAAAAAAAGAGTTATGTTGTTTTAAAAGAATCCCTAATATTAGTGACAATTTGCTATTTCTAGTTTTGTCACGAAATTAATTGGAGAAATAGAAAAAGGTTGTATAACAATGGGGAAGGACCATATTCAAGGTATATTCCAGTAAAAAATATTCTGGAATCAATGGTTTGCTTCGACATAGCAAGTGGTGCTTGCATCACCATTGATGGTTTCTACCAGAGGATGCGAAGAGACTTCGGTGTGATTTCCAGAGAAGTAGAAGAGTCACATGGAATCTGCCAGTGGAATGAAGACGACTCATGGAGGTGATTGAAAATTGGATGGGATTGAGGCTGTAACTGAAATAGAGAAGGTGAGCTCGACTGTCATAGAGAAGACGAAGAGTCTCAACTGCTAGAGAGGCTGAGGAATTTCAGCATAACACCCAGTGATGATGGACACGCGGGGTGAACGACCAGAGAAGTTGAAGAGTCACGATGATGATTAGATAGATCACTCGAGAGGTGGAGGATAACAACATAGAGTATGCATGCATCGGCATGGTGAAAATTGCATGCACAAGGTGCATAGAAGCTATAATACACGGTACAGAAAAGAGATTGTGTTGCTGTTACTATTGGAGTTTGCTGTGATTGTAGCTGGTGAAGGTGATTCATGTGTGAAGAAGAAGGAGAGTGCAGCAGCTGAATTGTGTAGAAGAGGATCTGTGCAGTGAATGGGTATGGCACACAGAGCTTAAAAGGAAGAAGAATAGACAGCGCAAGTGAGGTGTGCAGGAAGGCAATGAGGCAGACAGAGTAATGAAATGCAGCAGAACAGTGATGAGTCTGGTAAGACAGTGTTGAACATTATATCACTGCAATAGGTTTGAGTAACTCAAAATCAATATTTCAGGGTGGTTGGGAGGTGCTAGGGAGGACTGTTGTCCTCAGAGGTTCAAGTGGGTGCTTGAACACAGGGAGTTGGTGCTTCCTTCTAGTGGGTGCTAGAGAAAACAGAGAGTTGGTGCTCTCAGCGAGTTGCATATTGCTAAATAGAGGTTGTAGCCTCATTATGAGTTGGTTCTCATATGTATGATAATGTAAAGAATGTAATTATTACTTATCATATAAAGAAAAGGAGGTTTTTACCCTGTATGGGTTTCCTCGGAAAATATCTGTCTATGTGTT
The DNA here is from genome assembly GCA_900067695.1 of Picea abies. Lineage (NCBI taxonomy): Eukaryota > Viridiplantae > Streptophyta > Pinopsida > Pinales > Pinaceae > Picea > Picea abies. The sequence goes on along the minus strand of CBVK0100603009.1, from coordinate 12,351 downwards.
TCTCATATATGTGACTGATGATGAATGTGCCTGTGTTTATTTCTCTGCATTATTGTGATCATCATTCAGTGTTTTTGCAAAGAGTTTTAAAAGAAGCATAATTGTTTAAGCTCAGTAACAACTGATTCACCCCCCGCTCTTAGTTGTCCAACAACTATGACAAGAAAATTAAAGAGTTCTTTGAACTCAAGCTTGGGAGTATGACCATAGATGAATATGAGAGAAGGTTTTTAGAACTGTTGAAGTATGTTTATTTCATCAAGGATGAGATAGTTAATATTCATAGGTATTTGAGTGGATTTCCATCATTTATCAGTGAAAAAATACAATATGATGATCCCAAAACATTGGAGGAGACCATAAGGTGAGCTAAATGCCTATATGATCAGAAAAAAACAAGGCCAACTTTCCTAAAATATTGGGAAGAGAAAAATAAATTTAATATGGATCAGAGGAATAAGGGGACTAAGCCACCATTCCTTAGAAATAATCCTTATGGACAACCAACTTCTAGAGAACCTAGAACTATTGAGACAGGGGGTCAAAGTCCAAGGCAACCACCTATTCAATGTTGGGGTTGTAAAGGAGATCATATGTTCAGAGATTGTCCTCACAGAGGTGAAAAAGTGAGGATTGTTCACAAGGTACAGCAAGCTGAAATAGTGGAGGAAATGGGAAGAAATGTACCAAGGATCTATGTAGCCTTGGACAAAAATCAAGCAGAGTATCAATCACATATGATTGAAGTGGAAGGTATGATCAACAACCGAACCATTGTTATTTTAATTGATTCAAGAGCTATCCATATTTATATAGATCCTAAGATGGTGGAAATTTTGCATTTGCCAAGAAGCAAGGATGAAAATATTAGTTGGTGCAGCTGGCTACCAAAGCCAAAAGAAAAGTTAATGAGATGGTTAAGTCATGTATTATGGACATGAATGGAATGAACACCAGGGTAGATTTGAAAATCTTTCCTTTAGTTTCTTATGATTGTCTAATTGGGATGGATTGGTTGGACCAACACCATGCTATCCTATATTTTCATAACAAGGAATTTACTTGCTTGGATGAGGAAGGGAAACTAAGGAAAGTGCAGGGAATTCCTAGGGCACTAACCATCAAAGAAATTTCAACATTACAGTTGAAGAAATGTTACATAAAAGGGTGTCAAATATTTGCAACACATATGGAAGAGATTGTTAATATTATGGTAGTTGTGGGAGGTATTTACCTCCACATGTGAACTTGACGAGAATAGAAGACTCCGTGAAGCAAGAGAAACCCTTATGAAATGGATAATAACCCTAGAATCCTTGTTGGCTCAAGAAGATAATTTATATTAGGTTATTAGCCTTTAAGAGAAGAAGTCGGCCAGAAATAATAATAATATACTGAACAAACACTTAACCAGAAGGAGAAGTCGGCCCCAGCATAACTGGCAGATATACTATAAATACAGGGTGCCAGTTCTCATTTGTCACATCTCAACAGTTGCAGAGAGAGCCAAATCTGCTCAGGCAGTTGCAGTTTTGGTGCACAAGTTTCTGGGAGAGCTGGGAAAGTGGTGCACTGGCTTGGATATCTCTTGGCTAGGGTTTGGAACATATGATCATCTTTTTGTGATGCACTATCCTTTGGTATTGATGTGCTACTCTTTGTTTGGCTATCTAGCCTAGGGTTTACTTCTGGAGTAATTCTCAGTCAAGATTAAGGTGCTCAAAGGGAGGATTCGACCTATGGTTGGGTGACGAAGGTATCGTCAATGGTAAAATGAGCACACGATCTTCTATATTCTAGAAAGTTATGGGCCCACACTCCTTAAGTCAGCCTAAAATGCTGGAAGGAAACATAGCCGCTAGATATTGAGCTCGTTGAGGAACTGCCACTAGGGTTACTAATAGGTGCAGTTTCCAAAAGCACTGCAACTAGGGTTACTAGCAGAAGCAGTTACAGAAACCATAAACCTCTTGTTGAGGCACCTTAAGTGATGATATTGACCTAATATTTGGATAGATAAGTGCGCCCTAGCCCAACACATTTTCTGGTACTCTCAGAAGGCCAGGATGTGAAGTTTGGATTTTTGGTCAAATCTAGGGTTTGACCAAGCCAAGAAAGCCATGCCGAACTCTATGAAGTATGAGAACAATATAGATGGAGCCTCTAACTTTAGAGCATGGAAGACAAGGATTGACCTCATCCTTGCTAAGAATAAAGTGCTGGATATTGTGAAAGGAAATATCGTGAAGCCAGAGTTTAAAGTAGGAGAAGAGAAGGAACCGCAAAATGTTGCAGCTATGGAGAATTTCAAAGATGTTGACATCAATGCCATGAGTATCATAGTGGATTCCATAAAAGACCACTTGATACCCTACATCTTCCATCTTGACTCATCAAATAATATGTACGATGCCCTAACAAATCTCTTCTCAGTCAGAAACATTGGACAAATTATGAGTCTGAAGAATGAGCTCCATGACATGAAGATGAATGATGATGACAACATAACATCATACTTTGTAAGGATCTTCCAGTTAAGAGATCAAATATAAGCTATTGAAGAGATCACTTTAGAAAAGGAATTGGTGAACATAGTACTCAATGGTCTTCCCAAGACATGGGATGCATTTTCCGCAAGCATGAACACAAGGAAGGAGTACCCGACATTTGAAGAACTTTGGACTTGCTGTGATCAAGAAGAATCTAGGATCAATGAAAAAGAGAAACCTTAAAATAAGTACGATCATCAAGCCTTCACAGTAAGATTCAAGAATGTCAGGGACAAAAGAAAGTTCGATTCAAGAAGGAAGCCAAAACAAAGAAAAGATATTTCAGAAATACAATGCTTCAACTGTCAAAAGTATGGTCACTACAGAAATCAGTGTCCATAGATAAAGAAAAGTAAGGAGAAACATGAAGCATCGATTTCCAAAGAAAAGGAACCGACAAAGAAGACTAAGCAGGATGGAAGAGACTTCTTCTACTAAAAGGTAACAACACTCTTCTTATTTCTTGTACATATCTTGTTTGCATCGTCTCTGTACATATGTTTTATATCTATCTCTTGGAATATAATGTGTTCCAAGATGAACTATACCTATGAAAGAACAAACAAGATGAAAAGAGTTATCATTAGACATTACACATGAAAGAATGAAATATATCATGTGAAAGCTATTACAAGATAAGCCGAAATTAGAATCAATCTTGAAGAGACTTAGAAATCAGACATCAAGAGAAATTGGAGAAAGACTTATGATGAAAAATAATATGGAAGAATGGACTTTGTTAGACAGACAGAACCAATTATATATTGCAGAAGATGATAAGGATGAAGATGGAAGTATGGACTCTATCAGACGAAGGGAGCCGATTATATGCACTCTTACACGAAGTAAGGATTAGGAGGGAGATAATCCTATAATCCATTGAAGATGAGGAAATGTATATATCCATGGTAGAAGACATGAAAGATAGTATGTGTTTAGCTCAACCCCAGAAGAAGACCTTTTCAAAGAAAAGCCTTAAAGTATTTCTGGTTGTCCATCCAGATTTGTGATCCTATGATGAAAAGAAGAAGTGGAATCTCTAGAACATGAAATCTCCATGAATACAAGAGATAATGAAAAACATGAAGAAGAATGTGAAGATTCAAAGAAAGAAAGAAAATCTAGAACAACCAGTCATTACATCAATAATCACAAGATTACCAAACCTGATATGGAAGCAATCAAGCAGAAGAACTGAAAGTTTTGATGAAGAACAGTGTATGGAAAACTTATGAATGAAAGCATTGCAAGATCCAAAACCAGAGGTTCTCCCAGATGGAGGGAGAAGACTATGATGAATACTTGTTCTAGTACACCAGACATATCACTGCATGAGTCATTATATCATCTGCAACATCCATGAGTTGGAATTCTACATCAGATGAATGCAAAGAATGTTCTCCAGAGAAATTGAATAAAGAGAATATGAAGAGAAATCTCAAGACTTTGAGGGATACCATAAAGAGACTCCTGTATGCAGACAAGAAGAAGACAACTTGGTGGAGAACCTCCAGTGCACAGCAGAAGCGTGGTGAAGATTTCCTATAACATCCAGATGACTACTTAGAATATCAAATCTCATGATGACAGAAGAAGTATCACATAGATATGTTCCAGTTCTCCAACTATGATATACTCTATTGTTCAGATCTACATTAAGCCTTCACAGTGTTCTAGACTATAGTACAAGCATTACATTATCCATGATAAAGTCTAGAAGGGAGAAAATGATTTCTCTAATACATATCTCCACATATGAGCAAATAAGCATACATATTGGTAAAGCCTATATTGAAGATGAAAGAACTTGCATACTCAAGCTAGAGCTCATGGAAATAACTCTCTTTGCTGGAAGGGAAGACTCTCAAAACTAGAAGAAGGTATGCAAACATTTATTTTTGTGATTGAAATAACTCTCCAGTTAGGAGGGAGCATTGAAAATATTAGTCCAAATTGGACAGATGCTTTCCTGTTCGGAAAGTGGATTGAGATTTCTGACGGGCAGTGACTTCCCATTGTAGTTAACATGGGAGGCAGACTGATTACTGATGTATCATAGACAATGAATTCCCATTGTGGTTAACATGGGGAGTGGTCTAGGACAGTCATTCTTTTTGGCAGTCACTCTGAGTAGTGGTCAAGTAGAATGGTCCACCTCGTTGGGCAGTCATTCTTTCTAAGTTCACAGTTGTGAGCAGTTTCAAAGAATCGTTCATTTTGGAGGTTGATGCAGGAAAAACATTCCTCGAGGGTAGACTCATTCTCTCTAGGTTACACTTTGTTTAATATTGGAGGAATGGCCCAGGGTGGGGAATGGTCCGGACAGTTATTCCTATAGGGAAGAATCATTCTCTCCAGGTTACACTTTTTTTAGTGTCAGAGGAATGGCCCAGGGTGGGGAATAGTCTAGGCTCAACAATCAGGGATAGTTATTCCTCAAGGGAAGACTCATTCTCTCTAGGTTACACTTTGTTTAGTGTCGGAAGAATGGCCCAGGGTGGGGAATATTCCAGGACAGTCATTCCTTAGGGCAAAATCATTCCCTCCAAGTTACACTTTTTTTAGTGTCAGAGGAATGGCCCAGGGTAAGGAATGGTCCAAACATTTCTTGAGGGCAGACTCATTCTCTCCAGGTCACACTTTGTTTAGTGTCAGAGGAATGGCCCAGGGTGAGAAATGGTCTAGGCTCAAAAATCAGAAATAATCCTTCTTCCTTGGTTGAGAAGAATGGGGCAGATAGCCCATTGTTGATATTCTATATTGAGGGCAGGCATTCTTTCAGATCTCACAGATGTGAGTGAAAGATTGTCCTAGAGACTGCTTATCTCCAGACAGTAGATATACACTACTATGGTGGATGTTCTCCATTGTTCATGAGGCATATATTCTTTCAGAGCTCGCAGATGTGAGTGAAAGATTGGCCCAAATAATTCAATATATATCATAACATTGTTTCTATGCAGATGTTTGTTATGAACATTGTATGACAGTAGATGAGGACTACTGTGGTGAATATGTTTCACTGTTCACAAACCATATGTTGCTAATCAAGTACTTGTGTGTTACTTGATGTGGTAGTTAACCACTGGATTGTAGTTATGTACTACTATGAATAGACACAGTTGTGTTCTATCCTTGTTCTAATTGGCTTGAAGACTATCAATAGTTTATTGGAGATGATCATTCAGGTGAATGATGAACAAAGATTTTCCAGACAGAAAACAGTTCAGAGCTTTTACTCCTCTTATATCACTCTATGGTGAGAGTGACTTATCCAACATCATATATAATTACTCAGATGAAGTATGGTTTTGAGAGATGATGCAGCTGATGGTGATGGTGATGCTCATGATCTAGTCATAGATGACTATATTGATGCTACCAGGTAAATGGTATGTTTTGTGCTCAATTCCATTACCTGTAAATACCTCTCTAGCTAGGAGGGAGTGTTAATATTATGGTAGCTACGGGAGGTATTTACCTCCATGTGTGAACCTGATGAGAATAGAAGACTCCAGGAAGCAAGAGAAACCCATTGGCTAATAACCCTAGAAGCCTTGTCTGCTCAAGAAGATAATTTATATTAGGTTATTAGCCTTCAAGAGAAGGAGTCGGCCAGAAATAATAATAATATACTAAACAGACACTTAACCAGAAGGAGAAGTCATCCCTAGCATAACTGGCAGATCTACTATAAATACAGGGCGCCAGTTCTCATTTGTCACATCTTAGCAGTTGCAGAGAGAGCCAAATCTGTGCAGGCAGTTGCAGTTTTGGTGTGCAAGTTTCTGGGAGAGCTGGGAAAGTGGTGCGCTGGCTTGGATATCTCTTGGCTAGGGTTTGGAACATCTGATCAGATTTTTTTGATGCGCAATCCTTGGGGATTGATGCGCTACTCTTTGTTTGGCTATCTAGCCTAGGGTTTGCTTCTGGAGTAATTCTTAGTCAAGGTTAAGGTGCTCAGAGGGAGGCTTCGGCCTATGGTTGGGTGATGAAGGTATTGTCAATGGTAAAATGAGCACACCATATTCTATATTCTAACATAGATACCTAAATACAAGGTGTAAAATATTGAAGATTATGCAGTCTTAAAAGAGTTTGAAGATGTGTTTAAGGAAATACCAAGATTACCCCTTAAAATATATATTGATTTCTCCATATATTTGATGCCTGCAGTAGCTCCAGTATCCAATACTCCATACATGATGAGTAAACCAAAATTGAAGGAATTGCAAATGCAACTTGAAGAGCTCTTGAATAAGGAGTATATATGCCCAAGTGTGTCACCTTGGGGTGCCCCAATTTTATTTGTGAAGAAAAATGATGGGACATTGATACGTTTAATTGAATTTAGGCAGTTAAACAAGGTAACTGTGAAGAATAAGTATCCTTTGCCAAGGATTGATGACCTCTTTGATCAGCTGAAAGATGCAAAAATATTCTCCAAGATTGATCTCAAGTCATGTTATCATCAAGTAAGAATTAAAGAAACAGACATCAACAAGACTTCTTTCAAAACAAAGTATGGTCATTATGAGTTCACAGTGGTTCCCTTTAGATTATCAAATGCACCAGTTGTCTTCATGTGTTTAATGAATGATATTTTTAGAGAATACTTAGATAAGTTTGTCATTGTGTTTTTAGATGACATTCTTATATATTCTAAATTAGAGGAAGAGCATGAAAAAAACTTGAGGATGGTATTACAAGTATTAAGGGAGAATCAATGTTATAACCCTAAATTTCTCTACACATTCATACATGGCCTTGGCCCTCTTACTTGCATTTTTTTCCAAAGCACTGCTATGTTGCTCTTCTTAAAAGACCATTTTTTTGAAGATGTACATGCCCTGCACCATTACTTCCCATGTACATACGCTTACTGCACCACTAAAACTCACATATATACGCATGTTGCACCATTACAACCTACGTATACTTGCAAAAGTTGTAAAAAATAAAAATTTGCAAGGAATTTGTTGAGATTACGGGCTATTGGGTAGTTTCCCAACTAATACAACTGCTATAGCCATCCTTTTTTCATATAAAGGAGGTGTTGGGGTCTCATTTTAGATCAAAGCATAATCATAGTGAAACTTTTCCTGATTTCACTTCCCCTCCTTGCCCAAGATATTGCTTCCTTTTGTGAGAACTTGCCTTAGCATTCCCTCATTACCCCCTTCTCCCTCCATTAAACCCATTCACTTCCCAAGAAGAGATTAGAAGGTTGAGAGGAGAATTTCATACAAAGGTTCACTTGGATCTTGGTGAAGAGGAGCCCGGACCAGGTTTGTAGAGCGGTAGTTGACTTTGATTGTAAAGGTACAATCATTGTGTTATTAATAAAAAAATTACATTTTCCTATCCCAAATAACGATGTATTGAATAATTTTGTTGATTTATGTTTGACATTCTAGCATCTAAACCTAACTTGTATATGGAATAGCATGCTTTTCACTTCCTGTTTTTCAATATTTGGGTGCAGGTCAGCCCTGGGAGGAGGCATGCAGTGAACGAAACTTCCAAGAACGAGGAGGTCATCACAAGATGTGGGATTAGAGGTATAGTTAACCGATCTCATTTTCCTTTCTTTCTTAACATGATTTTTGGTATGTTTTGGGTAGTATAGAGAATTAATAGACTTTTAGACAGTTAATCAATCTGCCTACATTCTGAACCCTGGTGTAGTCATAGGGGGGTTTTTCCTGCTAGCAAACAATTGTATGCCAAATTGAGCAAGTGCTCATTTTATCAAAAGAAAATTCATTATTTGGGACATATCATTTCAGATGATGGGATAATAGTGGATCTTAAGAATATAGAAGCCATTAGAGGATGGTCAGCGCCAAAGAATGTGACAGAGTTCAGATCATTCATGGGCCTTGCAGGCTACTATAGGATATTTATTGAAGGATTCTCAAATATTGCACACCCAATCACTTCCTTACAAAAGAAAGGTGTGAAGTTTCAATGGACATTGGATTGTGAAATTTTTTTCTAACACTTGAAACAATTATTAACAAATTCTCCAATACTAAGGATTTCAAACCCAAATGAAGACTTCATTGTATGCACAGATGCATGTAAATAAGGTCTTGGTGGATTCCTCACTCAAAATGGGTTTGTTATATGTTATGAATCAAGGAAGTTGAAGGAGAATGAAAGGTACTATGCCACTCATGATTTGGAGTTGGCAACCATAGTGCATGCCTTGAGGAAATGGAGACATTACCTCATGGGGAAAAGGTTTGAGCTGAGGACAAACCATAATGGTTTGAAATATTTATTTGATCAACCAAGTCTAAATGTTAGGCAAAGCAGATGGTTAGAATTTCTTAATGAATATGACTTTGATATAAAGCATATCAAGGGGAAAGAGAACAAAGTGGTTGATGCACTCAACAAAAGAGTGCATGAATTGCATACTACAATGATTAACTATACCAATAAGATCTAAAAGAAATAATTTTGGAAGCTACAAAATTAGATTTTCAATACAAGGAATTAGTGGAAAAATTATAGCAAGGTAATTTGCAACAGAAAATTGAAGAATATAAGCTAGATAATGATGAAATTTTGAAGTACAAGGGAATAATTTATGTACCAAATTCCCATGAATTGAAAAATATGATATTGAGAGAAATGCATAGTGTACCTTATGATGGGCACCTAGGTTATCAAAAAACTATTGTAGCTGTCAAGAAAAAATATTATTGTCCATGCATGAAGAAAAAAGTTGTTGATTTTATTGCCAAATGTTTGGAATTTCAAAAGGTAAAGGATGAGCATAGATGCCCAGCTGGTTTGCTACAACCATTACCCATTCCTAAGTGGAAATGAGAAGTTTTAACAATGGATTTCATCACCAAACTGCCCAGCAATAACAAGAAACATGATTCTGTCATGGCAGTGGTGGATAAACTTACTAAAGTTGCCCATTTTATTCCAGTTAATCTCACTTACAAGGAAGCCAACTTTGATGATGTTTATATGAGAGAAATTTCTCAATTACATGGCATACCCAAGAAAATTATGTCTGACAAAAATTGTTGGCACAAGAGAAGACCCAGGGTTCAACTCTAACAACACACCAACAAGCCCTAACTACTGGCCTTTTTGGCAACAGCTGCAAAGTAGATGCAGTCTCACCTGAAGTAGCAATAAGGGGTTGTAGTACATAGGTTCCTACAACCAGAGGAAATGCAAGTGGATTAAAAGGAACAACACACAACAACCTAGTTATTCTTTGTTTCCTTTAAGCCTATTGTGTGAACTATATCTCATATCTAACACAACAATGCAATAATATAATAATAGAAAGAAAAAGAAAACAACATCAATCATACAGAACAATAAGATATACGTGGTTCACCCTCTACCTAGGGCTATGTGCACAGAACTACATTTCTTCATATTATATGAAACCATATAGTTCTATCTGCACATTTAGCTTGCATATCTCTCTCTTTTTCTCTTCTTCTCTCACCTCCCTATGCACCCAGCTACAAGGTTGATCTTTACACCCAGATAAAGATCTTACAATACAACAATATTCTCACAAAACAATACTCTCCTCACATGAAAATAATGACTCGACATCAACAATATAATGTTCTTCAAAATCAGAATGACCCGATCTCAGGTCCTCTAGACCTTTATTTATACCTTACAATGACAAATGTCTATGTGTCAAAACCCTTGATACCAAAACCCTAGGTGTCTAAAACCTTAGGTAAACTTGACCCACGTTTCTAGGGCTTCGCTAGCCCATCTTTCCGTCTTTCCCACTAGGTGCTCCAAAACATCTGTTGGTGTCTTTTTCTGCTTGCTGATTTTTCCACGATCCATATTTCTTTCTTATCTGTCCTTCTCAATATTCTTGTTCAATGACTCATTTTCCCTTCTCTCCTTCTTTTCTTCTTCTTTGACCAATTCGACCCAATCTCAGTCAATGTGCCTTCCATTCAGTTCGTACTTTACCTTTCTTCCTTAATCTTCACTTTCTTCCATAACCAAGGGCCAATAGACCCCCAACACTCACACGTGACTCGTCCCAAGGAACTGTATGTATGAATCTTCTATTTACTTCATCTTTATACTGCGCAAAGTATCCTATGTGTTTTTCTCTGTCCCTCCCTTCCTTGTGCAGACTATCTTTCATGTGACTAGTACCCAGTTTCAACTGCACCTGGTACCTAGACCCTTCTTCTTATGATTTTACTAAGAGTTGTGAGGAAGTTGGTTGTCATAATACAATTTCAAATGGCTCCCATTCACTAAACCTTCCTTCCATTCTCCATTCAAAGTGTTCAACTACATAGATCCTCCTTCTGTAACATAGGCAATCTCATATTGCCCAAGCCAATGTGTCTTGAACTTCCCTGGATGCTTCATGAACTTGTTGTCATATACCAATACCAGATCTCCTTGCTTAAAGGATTTCTTCTTGATATGTCTATCATGAAAGGCCTTTTCTCGTTCCTTCTGTACCTGCTAGTGAAATCCTGCAATGAACCTATCTTCTTCAAGTTTGACCAACTGCGCAAGCCTATATTGGATAGTGTCTGTGTTGTCCATACCTATAAATGCTGCAACTATCAAGCTAAGAAATAGATATTCCATAGGTATTACTACTTCTAGACCATAAACCAACTTAAATGGAGTCTGCATTTTCAACTTCTTGCAAGTAGTTCTGTATGCCTATAACACTTTTGGTACTCTCAAATCCCAATCATCCATGTTCACACTACAAATCTTCATCATCATTGTCTCCAATATCTTATTGAAATCTTTGACTGTACCATTCGCCTGTGGATGGTAAGGTGTTCTTTTCTGATGATGAAATTCAAATTCTTGAGTGAAGGCTTCAATAGTATTATTGATAAAATGTGTACCTTGATCGCTCATAACGATCTTCGAGAATCTGAATCTAGTTATGATATAATCAAATATGAATTGCACAGTTGTAGTTGTACTACATTCCTTAACTGCTCTTGTTTCTTCCCATCTAGTCAAATACTCTATTGCATTGATGATGTATCGAGCTCCTATGCGATTTCCTGGTGGGTTGATAGGTCCCACAAAATCAATAGCCCATTTCTCAAATGCCTGTAAGGTTAGCTGAGGCGCTAAAGGCATCTCATCTCTTCTGGAAGGTTTCCCAACTCTTTGTCATACATCGCATGATTTGTAGTATTCCTTAGCATCTTTGTGTAAAGTGGGCCACCAGAGTCCAGCTCTAAGAACCTTTTGCATTGTTTCTTTCCCTGCATAGTGTCCTCTTGCGATGCCTTCATGTGATTTTGCTAGAATCAATGGTTTTTCTGCCTCCATAATTCATCTCCTCAGGATCTCATCAGGTCCCATGTTATATAGATGTCCATCTATAAGTGAAAAATCTACAGCATGAACTAGCAGCTATTTGTTCTGAATGATTTTATATTCGCGAAGTGCCATTCCTATTGATAGGAACTGGACTATCTCGACAAAGTGATAATCAACCTTTCTGATGGCCAATAAATATGCATCTAGTAGTGTATCCTCCAAACTGGTAGGTTCCTCTCCATGTTCTAACCTAGACAAGTGGTCATGTCCCTTATTAATTCTCCCTGTCTTGACCACAATATCGAAATCATATTCCTGGAATAATAGTAGCTGTTAAGCCCTAATGTTGGCTCATTACCCCTTAATTGGGGCATATTAGATTAGTAATGCTATTTTATTTATGTTGGCTTTAGGCCATTAGTTGTAATTTAGATTAGTAATGTTATTTTAATTATGTCAGCTTTAGGCCATTATTTGT
>CBVK0100603008.1:0-17141 GCA_900067695.1 Picea abies | reverse complement strand
CATATAGAATAGTCGTGCCTACAAATATATAAAAACTCATACCATTATCCATAAAAAAAACTCAAGTCCATTACCTAAACCTGGGTTCTCCAACTTCTCATGGAAATAACTCTCTAACTGTGAGGAGTTATGTGACGTTCCACATACCATAGGAAATGAAATGACATGTACTATCCATATACAATAGTCTTACCTTCAAATATACTAAAGTCATACCATTATACATGAAACAACCTTGGGTCCATTACCTAAACCTTTGTGCTACCGGAATTTGCTACTGGACTTTCTCCAAGGGTTGACATCAATCTACAATATCACTCTCCAATGTTTCACATCAATGAAAACCAAAAATCCATACCAATTTTCCATCAACTTAACCAATTGTCTAATAGTTGAAACACAAGATCATCTGCATTTGGTCATATAACAAAGAGGGAAATCAGGAGTAGGGATTTAAATTAATAAAAAAAAGATGGAAATATCAAGTATGTCATAGGAAAACACATATTTATTCATCTAATTGCTTCATATCTGAAGTGCATATAGGAAGTCTTTAATATTCTTCTTCTTTAACAGACTTCTCTCTTACCAGATCTTCATTATCAATGAATCCAAAATTAAGAATTAAGTCTCATTTGTCCCAAACCCCAATCTGAATTTGACTTTATCATCATGTGCATTGATAATTTAATTCACGATTATCCCATATCCTAATTTTGTTTATTTTATTGTTTTAATAGAACCTGATCCCCAGTGGAACCTCAACCCATTTAAGGATCTGACAATTGGACAACGAACCATCATAATTACCCTATCGGTATTAAATTCTCAGGTTTTCCCATTAAGATGACAACAAGACATCTCTTTGAGTTTTTTGAAAGTTGAGGCTTGAAATCCTATTAGATTATTTATATTGGGATTCTCCTATTAGAAAGTTGGTTTATCCTATTAATTTGAAGTTTCTGAAACCCAAGGCCCGGGATCCTATTAGATTGTTCCTGTTGGATGGTCTATTTTCAATAAAAAATAAGTTTTCTGAAAGAGAAATCATGAAGGCCTACCATAATCCCCTTTATCAAATTGACTTTTTCCACATGTCAGACTGTCATCACATTTACTTTCATCCTATGGGTCACCTTACGTGGAATTAACATGTGATGAGTTGTATAATTTTTCATCCTATCACACGTTGGCTTCATTCCATTTGTATGACCCTAGTTGGTGTAGTATTTATCTTAGTATGATGATCCCTGACTCAACAACTTGAATATCATTCGACTCATCCTCCCAAATTCTTACATGTTATCAAATTTACATGGCCTTGATGCATCTATGATGTGTCATCCAAAAGGTTTCTAATTTGGCATATAACGTGTCATCTTCTCCATCTAGCCTCTATGTATGTAATCTTCACGTGATACTTTTTTTGGGTGTCCAACTTAATGCTTGAGTGGAATCTATGTGGCTTATTTGGAGCATCTGGATCAGATATTTCTCTTATCAAGTATCTTGATCTAAATCCCAAATTTTGGATCCATGCCTTTACGATATCCAATGAAGACTTGCCACTTGTCCATTCTATTTTATTCCCCTAATGACCACGAGTTGGAAAATTCATTCTTACCTTTCACGGCATCTGATGTGGCATGTTATGTGCCATCTAACATGGTGTATGAGGCATCGTCTAGGTTTCCAATTATATTGTGTTATCCCACATGACTACCTCTGCATCATCATGACTTGTCATATCTAATGCGATGTTCAAATAACCAGATTTTTTTCAAGGGAATACACTTTATGTGGATCTCATACATCCAGAAGTCCAAATATTTGGAGTTTTCATTATATGATTTGCTTCATATTTTGATTTCTAGGTGCAGAACCTTGACCCAAAATAGAATCTTGACCCATATTTGTTGTAAATTGTGTTTTCATCGATGTCAAATGTAGAATATATCACTAACATTGCAAGAAGGGGGACACCATGCATTAGGTAAAAGACAAGTCCAAGGATTGAACTAGAAAAATAAAGGAAGCACCTAGACCGTTAATGCATGTATACTTCGACAAGAGGAACTGAGCCATTCCATGTCAGCAACAAGAATGAGTGATTACATGGGATCGTGTGTTAGTTACTGCCACTAGTATGAGCTACATGAGAGGTGTCGAGAAGAAGAATTTATCTTTGGCTGAGTAAATCTAGTTGAATTAGGTGACTATAAAATCCACTCTATAGTGTAAACTGAACAAATGACAAAGATCTGGTTGGAGATACTCCTATCAGAATCAACGATCACAATTATATCATCAGGATTTATTATTCCCATAATCAAGCCTCAAATAAATATCCGATGAAGACTTAATCGTCGATGACATAAGGATCTCAAGATCACTGACGATGACCCCAAGATCGACAACGATGATATCGATGGTGGAGGATGATCCCTTAAGACAACAAGATCAATGGACTCAGAAGATGGCATGTGGAAGCATTCTATCGGAGTGGAATATTCAAAGTGGTGCCCAATACCATTAAAAGGTTGATCGTTAACGATGATACCCAAGCCTGCTAAAATAAATTACCGAAGATGACATTATTATCAGCGACGAGGTAAGCGGTGACATGGATCGACTCTTGTTAATTCAGATCGATGATTGTTGGAAGGACACATAAGAATCAAGGACAATGCCATGTGTCTAATGCCAAGTCAGCAAGCCACGAGAGTAGCCGCATGTAATGCACTATACAGAACCACATGTCAAAGTGCCAAGTCAACATGGTGTACAAACAAGAATTGGAAATTTTGATGACATCAACATGAGGTTAGCTTCCAAGTCAATGCCACATGTATAAAAATTATTGATCCATGTGTCATCAAGTACATAGTCGTAGATCCCTTGGAATATTTGGTCGGAGAAGACCTGGACCATTAGTCACATTCTATTAAACAGATATATGACATTCATCAGAGAAACATTGGTCATAATATATTGGGTTTCCTACATTGGAGGTACTATGACAAAGGACTCTGAGGAGTGATCTAGACCATAAATTATAGTGGCTATAGGAGAGATATGGATCATCCATCGAAGTGTAAGGTTGCAGAAGGACTCAAAAAATTCTAATCAACAAGAACCGTTGATCTATCTAAGCTATAACAAGGAAATATAGATCATCCATCAAAGTCAGAGTAATGAAGAAATATGACCATCCATCAGAGAAGCATTGGTCGGATTATATTGGTTGACTACAGTGGAGGCACTCTAACAAAGGAGTTCTGAGGATCAATCTGGACCATCGGTCTGTGTGCAAACAAGATGAAATAACAACCGTATATCTATGTGGGTCCCACCTAGCCATTTTACAAAAGGATTGAGGAACAAAAGATAACAATCATGAAGGTTGAAGGAGGGATGCAATCAACACCGTTGATTTGGCAATTCAAGGATCGTTGGATCTATCGCAGTACGATCCATCAAAGTGATGTTGACGAATATTTATGAGTTGTTGGATGAAACAAAAAGTGCATATCCATCCTTCACCATTGAGGCTCTGGTTAAAGTGAGCCACATGATTGAAGTCTTATGGTGTCACACCGAAATGAAAATCGACATTGAGGATCTATTCAAAGTAGTACATAATGACGACATGTGGTTATTGATAGAACTGGTGGTCCCAATGAACATGATAACAGATTGACAATAATGAATTAATGAGGGATAGATCCTACATTTTCTATGCTTCGAGGTATTGTTTCGGACTACCTGTAGTCATAATATGAAAGAGGTTAGATCAACATCTGAGATCAAATATGATCTAGATGTAATGGTGGTTGAGTGATGAGGTCCAAAGGGTTCGATAGCTTGGTATTTTATATGTTATGGATGTTAGATATGACAGTTATGATCTAATCAAGAGACAATTGAACGACTCATGTGCATCGAGGACACTTTTTATATTTTTTAGATTAGATCAATGCTCCAGATCTATTTGAATACTTAATCGGATGATGGTTGAGCATTGAGGACTAGTGAACTGGATCCCGTGCAAAAAAAGAAATATAAACCAGATTTCATGGAGGATTTTGTAGCCCAATTTGAAGAATCGATGGACTTGGAGCTGACTTCATGAACACAATTTTTGGTATGTCGAAAAATACAAGAGATCATGAAGCCTATAAATAAATATGACCAAACTAGATTTTGAGTAGAGTGGAAAAATGAAGCAATAAGTGTAAGGAGAACATAGGCTATGAGGTTCATATGAAAGCATGGAAGCGATGAAGATGATATGAGGTTTGATGACACAAAATATGAAGCATGTTGGAGAGGTATTCTAAAGAAAATTACGAATTACAAATATTTTCAGAGTGATAGGGTGGAGAAAGGAAGGGGATTGGTGTCTCCTACAGGTTGGTGCCTGTGAAAAATAATTTTTTGGGTTGGTTCCCATTGGCTAAGTTGGTGCTCAGTAATGAGATTGGTGTCCTCTATAGGTTGGTATTTGCAAAGATGATTGCATATTGGTGTTTTCTTTAAGTTGGTGCTTACAAATTTTATAAATAAAGTTTTATGGTTTTCTCCCATTTGGGTTTCCACATTAAATCTATGTGTAAATTGTGAATTGCATGATTAATTCTTGGTAAATGACATATTTTGATTAAAAATAAACTATGGTAAAAGAAATTAATGATTACTTTGTAATATTGATTCACCCCCCCTCTCAGTATTCCAACAATTGGGATCAGAGAAGGTTCCTTTAGTAACATCCTAACCATTGGAAGGTGATTCCTCAAAATGAAGGGAAAGGAAGGGTTCTCCACAAACAAAGCCCCAAAATTTGATGGATCATAATATGTCTTCTGCAAAATAAGAATTAAATCATTTTTATGTCACTTGAATATGATGTGTGGGATTCAGTAGTAAATAGTTACAGAGCTCTAGACACTCCTCCAACTGATACGACTAAAATTAGGCTCGGTAAAAATAATTTCAAGGCCAAGAATGCTATTCTTTGTGGATTAAAAAAATTAGTATATATCAAAGTCATGTATTGTGCCTCAACTAAAGAAATGTGGGACAAACTACAAAATATTTATGAAGGATATGATAAGTTTAAGAGAGCAAAGTTACAAGTCTATAAAGGACAATTTGAGACTCTCAAGATGAATGAAGAAGAGAACATTGAAACATATCTTCTTCATGTGGATGAGGTTTTCAAGTCCATCAAAGGATTAGGAGAAGAAGTTGAAGAAACCTGTATTGTATAGAAGGTGCTCAAATCACTTCCTTCAAGATTTAATACCAAGATATCAATTATTGAATAAATCAAGGATCTGGATAATATAATAGTGGATGAACTGCATGGAACCCTAACCGCATATGAAATGAGAATAGAACGTGATAACCCATTAAGAACATCGAGGAAGGAAGAATCCTTTAAGGAATAAAAAAAGACATAGTGAAATTTAAGTGATTACTCAGACAGGGAACTGGATGAGGAAGAATCAAACTTAGTCAGAAAACTCAAAAACATACACAAAGGTAAGCTCCCTTTCAAATTTTTTAATTGTGGAAAAATAGGACACTTTGCTCATAAATTTCCTTATGCAAATACCAATGTGAAACAATAATTTAATTTCAAGAAAAACCAACAAAAGGAAGATTGAAAAGAAGAAAAATCCTTACAGAAAAAGGAATATATACCAATTAAGACAGTTTCTCATTAGATGATAGTGATAGAGAAGTAGATGAGATTCTCTTTATGGGTCTGGAAACAAAAAGATATGAAGATATAGAATCAATAGAAGAAGGGATGAATAGTATGATCTAGAAGAGACAAATTTTACTCACAAGGACTGAATCTAGAAAACTATACCATCAACATGGAATCACACGACCAAGTATAGATTTTTTTTCTATGGCTATTTGTATTCCTGTAATTAATTTGGTCATAAAGAAATAAACTGTAGAATAAATATAAGAAGAGATTACATGAGGAATAGCTACCAAGATACTTAGGGATTCTCAAGGAGAAATTACAATTCATTTTCTCCCTTGATGGATTATAACCTCATATGTTATAACTGCAATAACTTTAGACATATAGAAAAGTATTGTAGAATTAATCTCAAGCAAGCTTCACCTATAATGAAAAGAAGTTGGGAACAAAAGAAAGAAAATTCCATTTTTGTTCAAGAAGCTCTCCGTGCTAAAAAAAGAGGATAAGTGGGTTATCGATAGTAGATGCTCTAGTCCTATGATAGGAGATAGAACAAAGTTCATCACCTTGAAGAAAAATGAGGGAAATGTTACCTTTGGAGACAACGACAGATCAAATATAGTTGGAAAAGGCACCCTCAACATTCGCAATGGAAAAGCTAAGATAGAAAAGTTTCTATGTGTTGAATATCTAAAACATAATATCTCAGTGTAAGCTAGATGTGCGATCAAGGATGCAATCTTGTATTTAAATCCTGAGAACATGATATCAGAAAAGAAGATTCAGGAAAATTGATAGAAAAAGGAATCAAAACCCCAAATAATGTATATGTTATTAATGAAATCAATGGAGAAAAGTGTTGTATAAGATAGACAGATGAAAGTTGGTTGTGGCACAAAAGAATGGGCTATATGAACTTTGACAATTTGGTAAAAATTAGTACCAAACAAGCAGAAAGAGACATGCCAAAAATCATAAAACCCTCAAGCATTATTTGTAAATAATGTCATCATGGAAAACAATCAAGGGTGAACTTCAAAACAAAGGAATATGCAACTTCCAAGCCTTTGGAACTTGTACATACAGATCTTCGTGGACCATCAAGGACTAAATGATTGCATGGAGAAAAGTACTTCATGTTACTCATTGATGACTATACAAGAATGACTTGGGTTACTTTCCTCAAAAATAAATTTGAAGCATTTGAAAAAATTCAAGGAATTCAAAGCTCTAGTTGAGAACAAGACTGAGATGAGAACCAAATATTTAAGGTAAGAAAATGGAGGTGAATTCACATCCAATGAGTTTGTGGAATTATGTGAAGCACATGGAATAAAAATATAGTATGCAACAACAAGAACTCCTCAACAAAATGGGGTTGTTGAAAGGAAAAACATACATGTACAAGAAATTGCTATAAAGATGATAAATGAAGCATCTCTATCAGAATTGTTTTGGAGAGACGCAATTTATACAACTATCTATATCCTAAATAGAGGTCATATCATAATCAACAGTGATAAGACACCCTATGAACTATGTAAAGGGCGACCAACATCTTTCAAACACTTCATAATTTGTGGGAGCATGTGTTACATCAAACGAGACGATGAGGACTTAGGAAAATTTGACTCCATATCAAATGAAACAATATTTATTGGATACTCATAAAGAAGAAAAACCTATAGGTGTTATAATAAAAGGCTGCAAAAAAATGTTGAAAGTATTGATGTCGGAATAAATGAATAAATCAAGTACACTAAAGAAGAAGAATATGAACATGAAGAAGAAGAACGGGAGGAAGAAGAACAAGAAAATGAATAAGAAAAGGAGAAATAAGAACACGAAAATAAATAATAAAGGAAATAAGAAGAAGAATGCCAGGATACACAAACACCATCAAGGTTTGTATAAAAGAATCTCCCAGAAAAACTGATTCTTGGTGAAAAAAAAATTAGAACTCAGACAAGGAGGAAATTGACAAATAGCTCTAAGCAGATGAATCTCACCCTAATGTCTCAAGTAGAAATTAAATGATTTATAGAAGCTAGGAATGATCATCATTGGGTGAATGCTATGGAATAATAATTAAGTCAGATTGAGAAAATTGAGACATGGGAGCTTGTCCCAAGATCCAAGGATAAAAATGTGACCGGAACTAAATGGGTATTCAAGAACAAGTTGAATGGAGATGGAAAAGTAGTAACAAATAAAGAAAGATTGGTCTGTAAAGGGTATGCTCAAATAGAAGGAATTGATTTTGAAGAAGTATTTGCACCTATTGCAAGATTATAATCCATTAGGATGTTTTTAGAATTTGCAAGCTTTAAGAACTTCAAATTATATCAAATGGATGTCAAGTAAGCATTCTTGAATGGAGATATAGAGAAAGAAGTGTACATAGAACAACCTGAAGAGTTCTTATTGTCAAAAAATGAAAACTATCTTTGCAAATTAAAGAAAGCATTATATGGCTTAAAGCAAGCTCCTAGAGCATGGTATTCAAGACTTGACAAGTACATGCAACAACAAGGTTTCAAAAAGGGAACAACAGACGGCAATCTCTACATCAAAATAGATAACGAATAAATGTTGATCATTGTAGTGTATGTGGATGATATTATCTTTGTAAGTAATGATGATGAAATGAGCTAAAAGTTTGTAGAATAAATGCAAGAGGAATTTGAGATGTCCATACTTGGAGAATTTTCATTCTTTTTGGGAATGCATATTACTCAAACTAGAAAAGGAATATTCATCTCTCAGAACAAACACATAAAAGAGATGTTGAAGAAGTTTGACATGGAAGATTGTAAACCTATCAGCACACCCATGGTCACTGGATGTAAGCTCGGAAAGGAGGATGAATCTAAGGAAACTAATCAATATTTGTACAGGTCAATGATAGGCAGCCTACTTCATGTGACAACTTCAAGGCCAAACATAATGCATGAGGTAGGGATAGTTGAAAGATTCGAATTTTCACCCAAGGAAACAAATGTACAGGTTGTCAAACAAATATTTAGATATCTAGAGGGCACTTTGGACTTTGGACTATGTTATCCAAAAGGACAATACTTTTCTCTAACATCATATACCAATGCAGATTGGGAGGGAAGTGTTGATGACAGGAAGATCACAAGTCGAGGAGCATTCTTCTTGGGTAATTGTTTAGTATCTTGGATAATCAAGAAACAATATTCAATCTCATTGTCCATAGAAGAAGAAGAGTACATTGCAACAACATCCCGTTGTACACAAATTCTCTAGATGAAACAAACACTGCAATATATTCAGATAGAATACAAGAATCCAATTTTGATATTGTGTGACAAAACCAATGCTATAAGCATTTCAAAGAATCTAGTGATGCACTCAAAGACAAAACATATCCCAATCAAATATGATTTTCTAAGGGAATAGGTAAATGGTAATATTGTCAAGATGGAGTATGTTCCTACCAAGGAACAAATGGTATAAATATTTACAAAACCCATGCCTATAGATACATTCGAGTATCTCAAACAAAATATGGGAGTCATTTCCATTTCTCATTAAAATCTCCAGTTGAAAGTTGTTGGGAGCTCAACAAAACCAAAATATCAGGGGGAGAGTGCTTATGGTACCATGTTAGGGGGAGATACATAAAGACAAGAAGAGGATATACATAAAGACAAGAAGACTCCTGGCTATATTGAAGAGATTACTAAATACATAAACCATTTTTTCCATGGATGTCAAAGGGGGAGAGAAATGAGATAGGGGGGATTTGTAGAAAGAGAGACTTGCAAGAACTAGAGGAGTACCAAATGAACTAGGTGTTTCCATCAATGACAAAGGGGGATATTGTTAGAAATCATGTTGTCATTGATTTCAAATGAATAAGATGTCACTGATATTGCAAGAAGGGGGAGACCATGCATTAGGTAAAATACGGGTCCAAGGATCGAACTAGGAAAATAGAGGAAGCACCTAGACCGTTACTGCAAGTATACTTCGAGAAGAGGAACATAGTCATTCTGTGTTAGCATCGAAGCATGAGTGCTTACATGGAATTGTGTGTCAATTACTGCCACCAATCTGAGCCAGATCGGAGGTGTCAAGAAAAAAAATTGATCTTTGTTGAGTAAATCTAGATGAATTGGGAGACTATAAAATCCACTCTACAGTGTAAATTGAACAAATGATGGAGATCTAGTCAGATCTACTCTTATTAGACTCAAAGGTCACGATTATATCATCGGGGATTTATTATTCCTAGGACCAAGCCTCAAATAAATCACCAACGATGACTTAATTGTCGATGAAATAATCATGTCAAGATCATCGACGATGACTCCAAGATCAACAACAATGATATTTATTGTGGAGGATGATCCCTTAGGACAACAAGATCAATGGACCTGAAATATGGCGTGTGGTAGCATTCTATTGGAGTAGAAGCTTCAAAGTGGGGCCTAGTATCATTAAATGGTTGTTGCCGATGAGTTATCATTGACATGGAAATTATTGTGATCGCTGATGATGATACCCAAGCTCGTTGATAGAAATTGTTTATGAAGACACTAATATTGACGACGAGGTAATTGAAAATAGAAATCGACTCTTTTTAAGTCAGATCAATGACTCCTAGAAGGATATGTAATAAGCAAGGACAATTCCATGTGTCTAATGCCAAATCAACAAGACATGAGAGAATCCACATGTAACACATTGTACAAAACCACGTGTCAAAGTGCCAAGTTAGCATGGTGTATAAACAAGAGTTGGAAGTTGCGATGACGTCGGCTTCTAAGTCAATGCCACATGTAGTAAAATTATTGATCCATGTGTAATCAATTACAAAGTCATATATCCATTGGAAGGTTTGGTCGGAGAAGACCTTGATTGTTGGTCACAGTCTATTAAACAGATCTACGTCATTCATCAGAGAAACACTAGTTGAAATATATTAGGTTTCATGTAGTGGAGGTACTCTGACAAGGAGCTTTGAGGAGTGATCTAGAACTTAAATCAGAGTGGATGTAGGAGATATTTGGACCATCCATCGTAGTGGATGTAGGAGATATTTGGACCGTCCATCAGAGTGTAAGGTTGCACGGGGACTCCAAAAATTCAAATTAGCAAGAACCATTGATCTATCAAAGATATAGCAAGGAAATATGGATCTTCCATCAGAGTGGGAGTAATGATGAAATGTAACAATTCATCGGAGGATATCTCAAGAGATCTGGACCATCCATCGTAGAATAATTGATTGGAGTAGATTGGTTGACTGTAGTGGAGGCACTCCGATGAAGGAGCTCCGATGAGTAATCTAGACCATCGGTCGACATGCAAACAATATGCGATGACAACCGTAGATCTACTTGGGTCCCACCTAGCCATTTTACAAAAGGATTGAGGAACTAAATATAATGGTTGAGTAGGTTGAAGGAGCGATGCAATCACCACCATTGATTAGGCTATTCAAGGACCCTTGGATCCGTCACAGGAAGGGCCATTGAAGTGATGTTGACAAATAATTATGAGTCATTCAATGAATTGGAAATTGAATCTCCATTGTTCATCGGAGAGGCTTTGGTCGGAGTGAGGCACATCACTAAAGTCTGACGATGTTACACCAAAAGGAAAACCAATGGTGAGGATCTATTCAAAGTAGTACATAATGATGACACATGACTATCGATATAAATGGTCGTCCCAATGAACACGATAGCATATTAACTGTCAAAAATTAATGAGGGATAGATCTGACGGTTCCTATGCTTTGAGGTAGTGTTTTGGACTCCATGTAGGCCTGATATGAAAGAGGCTATATTGATGAATGAGATCAAATCTGATCTATATCTGATGGTGGTTGAGTGATGAGGTCCAAGGGGTCCAATATAGAGACGATCAAATGGCTCATGTGCATCAAGGACATTGTTTATATTTTTTAGATTAGATCAACACTCGATATCTATTTGAAGACTTAATTGGACGGTGGCTTAGCATTGAGGATCAATGAACTAGATCGTGTGCAACAGAAGGAACATAAACTGTATTTCATGGAGGATTTTGTAGCTTGATTTGAAGAGTCGATGGTCCCAAAGCCAACTTGATGAACATAATTTTTGGTATGTGGACAAATTCAGGAGAGCATGAAGTCTATAAATAAATATGTCCAAAATAAATGAAGTAAGAAGCATAAGGAAAATAAATGCTCTGAGGTTCATATGAAACAGTGGAAGTGATGAAGATGATGTGAGGTTTGATGACATAGAGCATGAAACATGTCAGAGAGGTATTCTGAATCAAACTAGGAATTACAAATATTTTTAGGCTGGCAGGGTGGAGCAAGGAAAGGGATTGGTGTATGTGAACAATAATTTTGTGGGTTGGTTCCAGTTGACTGAGTTGTTGCTCAGTAAGGGGACTGGTGTCCTCTGTAGGTTGGTTCCTACAAAGATTACTGCATATTGGTGGTTGTTGTAAGTTGGTGCTTACAAATTTTATAAAGAAAATTTTGTTGTTTTCTCCCATTTGGGTTTCCACGTTAAATCTATGTGTATTGTGAATTGCATGATTAACTGTTGTAAATAACATATTTTGATTAAAAATAAATTGTGGTAAAATAAATTAATGATTATTGTGTAATATTGTAAATAACATATTTTGATTAAAAATAAATTGTGGTAAAATAAATTAATGATTATTGTGTAATATTGATTCACCCCCCCTCTCAGTATTCCAACAATATTTGGAAACACGCCTAATTTTTCCTTAACCACATCTATAATTTATTTTGTATATATGAGTTTGTATAGTTTCATTTGTTTTATTTTTATATTTCATTTTTATTATTTTATTCATATTATTTCTATTTTACCCACAGTTTTCCAAATCCACACATGGTTTTGGATTTCCTGAATCCCATGTATATTTTATTTTATTTTCTTTGGAAATTTTCTATATCTAGAAATTTCGACATTATGAATTTATCATAGACATATTTGATTTTTATTTGATTTTATTATTTGATTTTTATTTGATTTATTTGTTATTTTATTTGATTTTTATTTATTTATTTTTATATTTTATTATTTTATCACATTGGGCTCTCACCTATTAGGATTTATATTAATGCAAACACTTAAATTTTTTATTTTATTTATTTTATTTTATTATTTTTTTCTCAAGGACAAAAATATTTATATTCAAAAAGGGATTGAATATACATATTTATGTTCCCAAGTTGGGAACTGTCAAAATGCAACATTTATCATCATACTATGCAAGTTACCTTCCACTTTACTTACATAACCATAGGCTGATTCTTCCTATCTATTACAAACTTTAAACTGAAATCATAAACTTAAACAAAGGAAAATTGTTTATCATAAAAATTGAAATGGGTACCACTGGAGTTGAAACTCCATGGATTTATATTTCTCTCCATCCAAAAATTCATAGAAGTGAAAGGCTCCAGAGGGAAAGGATAGAGCTTTCTTGGATAGAGAGTATTCCTTTTCATTGAGCTCCTTGTAGATGTGAGTGAAAGAGGACCATTCTAGAGACTGAATCATTGTTGAGATTTCCTAAAGGATGGGAGCCAAACCCACAAAAGATACGTGATATTTTTTGTTTTCCTAGTCGATTACCAATTTGGAGACACCTAGGATTTGGATATTTTTAATTCCCTTCTCTCTTGCTTCATGTAACAAAGTCCACAAAACTATAAATTTCACTCGATTATTGGTCCCTCTCCTAGGTGAATACCTGATATGGATGTAATAATTTTTCTTCAAATAATGAACCATGCCAACACCACGCCATGGAGGAAGATACTAGTTGGAACCATCGAAATATCCCCAAGGAATATTAAAATCCAGTTCAGGCATTGAAGGGTTCCTCGGATTTCTGGCTTTTAACTTGGTTTTGAATTATTTAGTGAGATTTAGGAACAAAGCTACAGTGAATTCTAGTGGAAT
This sequence comes from Picea abies, assembly GCA_900067695.1. Classification (NCBI taxonomy): domain Eukaryota; kingdom Viridiplantae; phylum Streptophyta; class Pinopsida; order Pinales; family Pinaceae; genus Picea; species Picea abies. The sequence continues at coordinate 3,446 of CBVK0100603008.1, read as the reverse complement.
ATCCCTATTCTGAAGACACTATAATTGTTCTCCCACCATAGACATTGAACCAAAATACAAGGGAGACCCTAAAATTGCTTCACCGATTGATCAGATAACAAAGATCTTAAAAATTACTCTGGACTTGAAGTGGACCATGAGAAAGAGAGTTTGAGATATGCCTTTACCAGATTTGTGACCTACACTGCATAAGAGAAAAAATAAATATGTGAGAAGAAATTTCTTCACAATTTTTACACAACAGACATTTTCTCAGGCCGGACAAACCCCTTTTTAAGCCAACTTCCTATGTTAGAAGATTGTTCAACATTGATAGCCGCAGGGTAATTTTACACTTAGTGGGAGCACTTATCTTCCACATAATGTTCCACCATCAGTGCTTTGAACCAGAGAAATTGAATTCCATCTCAGCCTTGTAACCTAGCTTCTCTATGAAATCGCTTGTTAGGGGATTTTTAGACCAACAAAGTTTGTCTTCCACCTCTTTATTTTATCCTGATAAAGTTTCTAACTAGCTTGGTAATGTATCTATCCCACTTAGATATGTCTTCTCCCTCAAGACCAAGGGTTGTGGAGGAATTCCATCCCATCCTCCCAAGGGGATGCGAGGAAATAGTCTGTGCATCCTCTAGGTAGAAGAATTTAATTTAATTATTTAATTATTATTTTATCATATCGAGACCTATTGCTTTCATCTATAGGGATTTACATTAAGGAAAACACTTTAAATTTCCTAAAATACTTGAGTTTGACCACCGAACCCTGATTAATCCTTGAGTTTGACCATCAGACCTCGATCAATCCTTGAATCCGATAATCAGACCTCAATCATTGAGCTCTCACCCATTGAATTTTACATGACCTTATTACATTTGAATTTGGGATTACTTTGGATTATCTTTTCGAACGTGATTTTGAGATTATTATTTTTAATTATTTTTGGAATTTGTACAGGGCTTATTTATTTATTTCTATTTTTTTTTCCTCCAGATTCCGGGTCAAAATATCTACATAGGCTCAAGGTCCCATGCCTACCTTAACTCGACACACAAACTAAAAAAGGGAGGGAAAAACAATATAAATATTTTTCACTCACTTCCCACAATGAATGTGGGATAATTATTTAGGCTTATGAGATCAATCGTCCAGATTAACCTCATGATGAGATCAACCATTGTTGAGCATTAACTTAAACAAGCCATAAATAAGGTTTGAGGAGGCCAAATCAGTCACAAGAGGGCTCCTTGGAAAGCTAACGAAGAGAAGAACACGTTTGAAGAATAATTTGATCCAGATTAGGAAAAAAACACCCTGAAAATTTTAGGAAAAAGGGAGGCACTAATTTTATTGGGGACAGACTGTGAATTGTTCAGTGGGCCATATCTCGAGTTCCAGAAGAACAAATCAAGAGAGAGGGCTTGTTGGAAGTATAGAAAGTGAAGAATATGTTGGTAGAATCCTTTTCACCAGGTTGACTGTAGAAACACCCCAAAAATGAGAGAAATGAAGAATACACACACACACACACACACACATATAGGGTCGAATATATTTCCAATAACTATGACTTGTGGACTTCATACGGAGATAATTTTATGACTTAAGAGTCTTTTTAAATTATGTTCCGAATGTTCATATATTCATTAATGAAGATGTATTGGAAATTTGAATTATATGATAAGACAAAATAATTGAGTCTAAGAGATGTAATTGTTGGCAGTTAAAGAATGTGAAAGGTCTTCCTTATTTTATAAAAGGAAGACCATTGAATGAAAGAGGGATTTTTTCCCATTGTAGCATCAAATAGTACTATTATCTCTGATTCAATAAAGAGCATAAGACATTTTGAAAATCATAAATTTTTCTGACTGTATATGGGACTATTCTACATGTGTTGTTGTTTTATGAGTTTATTGAATGATTTTGTCATATGAGCTATTTATATGCTTGTTATTTGAGAGGCTTATGCATTTATGGTTTCTAATAGATACATGGATGATGTTGCAACTGTAATTAATAACTATTTATGATTATATATGTTTTGTTATTGCTTCAACCTTTTGTTGTTAATGTGAACTATTTATACTATCAATAATAACATTTCATATTGTATCCATCTTTTAGAAATGATCCTGATCAAGATAGGTTAAAAATAGTTGGAATAAATAATTTTTATTTGCTTTAATTAGATTAGGTTTAGGATTAGTAAGAATTATTTGGGGGAAAATCCATTTGTCTTCCTCTTTTTCTTTTAATTCTTAGTGGAAAGAAGGTCTACATAATGGTCAGAAATTTGTTACGTTAAACTTGGCTCAGTGAAAGAGTCGAAGTTGTTGGGTCAATAGTGGTGGTTTTTGACACATGGTTTTGGTGACCCATGGTTTTAGATCCCATGGATTGCATGTTGTAAAAGCCTTTAAAAGGTAGGTGTTAATTCATTGTAATATGCCATGACATGAGTGGTGAAAGCTCACTTGGCTGAGGCTAGGTGGTTGGATGACTTGGCTAGCTTTGGTCAAGGAACTAATAGATATATTAGCTATTTTTTCTTGATTTAGGTTTTCCAGGATAAAATCTTGTTGTTTTTATGTTCTTGGTTGTTATTTTTATCTCTTGCATTTTTTTATTTCCTTTCATGTGGTATCAGAGAAATTATTAGCTTTAGGGGGGTGCCTTTGTCTTCAGGGGTTTGGCTCGGGTATGTGATAAACCTTGTGTAACACACCCAACCCCTAAGTGGCTTTCTTATGGATGGGGCATTGAATCTTTGTTCTCCTTAAATGACCAAATCCTTCCTTTAGGGGTTCCTACCACACTTTTCTCATCTAGAGTTTTCTAAATAGGTCCCCATGTTCAAACCCGAGCTCAGAACCGACGGATATGCCTTTCTGATGTTCTTTGGGCATTCATTGGTTGAGGGCCACGTGGTGTCCACATGGATCCACCTTACAAGTGCTATTTCCAAGTTCCTTCTTCCATGATGGAAGACCATCAACAACCCTATCCCAGAACTTGACTTTTTCTCTTTCTCCTATGTCTGTTGTGGAGAAAATTGATGTTTTGATGCTCCGATGCTTCATGCCTTTTTACTATCTACGCACAAGACCACCCAAAATTCTGAAATTCCAAAGTCCCGTGAGCTCACCATGTGGCTCCGGCCTTCTGACCATTTGGTCTCTCTACTATACTACATCCCCGATCCTCCAGAGTCCGAAGTCCCGAACTCCCGATCACTTCACCAACCACATTAGCTAAGCGAACACATCAAGAACTGACACGTAGGAGGGGTCAGGGTGACATGTGTTACGTTCCAATGGCCCTATAGGGTATGTGATACACACGAATCCAGGTGACATGTGGCACATCAAGTTGGGGTCCACGTCACCATGGGTGGCGTCACTGCACCTCGTCACCCCAGACTGACAGGCTTCTACATTCCTCAGATC
>CBVK0100603007.1:0-17141 GCA_900067695.1 Picea abies | reverse complement strand
CCAGGACCCTTTTATCCCGGCTATCAGCAACAGCCTAAACTACCTTTCTTGGCAACATTACACTTGCCGGATTTAACACGGTTGTTGAATGATCCCATCTGTCACGATCCGCGTTGGCCTCCTATGCCGACGAAGTTACCTTCGGACATCCCAAAGTTTGAAGCCAAACCCAACGAAGATCCGGGTGATCACGTGACCACTTTCCACTTATGGTGTTCATCTAACTCACTAAAAGATGATTTCGTACAATTGCGATTGTTTCAACACACTCTTATAGGGAGTGCCGCGAAATGGTACATAGAACTAGATCGTTCAAGATATTCCTTTTTTGGCGAACTGGCTATGGCTTTCCTTAACCATTTCCAGTTACCTCTGAGATACGATGCTGGCACAGAGTTGCTAGCCAATTTTGAGTAGACGTCAGCGGACCATATCTCGGATCATATTCGAGAGTGGTGACGCCGAAAGAGTCTTATCAAAGTACCAGTCCCACCAGCATTCCTGCTAGAGTGGTTCCTTAAGTCTTTAGTTCCGCAGTTATCCAAAGACGTCGCAACTTCTAGAGTTTTCTCAGAGGAAGAAGCCATCATGAGAGCTCAACAGTTTGAGCTTATTTATTCTCAGTCTGGTCTATTGTATAACATCCTGTCGGATGCACCACGATCAATTCTGGACAAAACCAGACAGAGAGCTAGACCACATGTTGATGGTATAGTTGGTTCGGCACAAACCAAGCCCGCTGAGCAATTGACCAAACAATTGTAGCAATTATCCATCCAACAGTCAGCGGCCAGCCAAACTACTGCTTCGGCTGCTCCTCCTACTCAAACGTCAGAAGTACGCTCCGTACAAACGACTAACCCAAAGGCAAACCAGCAGCCTGAGGGGAAGAAAAAACAACACAAGAAGAGTAAGGGGGATAAAAAACCACATGATAATGCTGGTGAGGGTACCACCGAAAAGATGAAGGCGAGGTATCCATGCAATCTGTGTGTGGAGGATCACCCAACCCATTTATTCCCTCGACTTGCAGAGGCCCAGAAGTTTGTCACGCAGCAACAACAAGCTGTATTGACTAATCCTTTTCAGCATAAGCAGAATTTGACTCAAGCCTCTACAAGTACAGAGGGGGGCAGCCACGAAAATTGCCCTCCCCAAAACACTTCATCTTCCACGAACGTATACATGATGAAAAGTGACGCGTTCATAGCAACTAGAGCTCACGATTATAGCAAGCCAATCGCCTCTGATAAGGGCAAAGAAGCCGAGATCCCATCTCTTCCTCTTCAGATTGAGAAGACATTGGGTGAAACAATGACTCACATCCCAAAAGGTGCGTTCAAACGCGCTTCTCATAATCCAAACGCAAGGGCCACCCAGAACTACTCTGTGGTGGAAGATTTGTCACAAACCCCTTGTGCTATGTCCGCTTTGGAAGTCCTCCAAAGTTGCCCCGCGCAGAGAAAAGCCTTGTTGGCTGCTTTAGGCTCTACTGAGACTTGCAACCCGGGAACGATCATGTTAGATATGACTGACTTGAAGCCTCGTTTACCTTATCACGTCGCGTTTCAGATAGTAGTGGCTCACCCCACGAAAACCTTTACATGAAACATTTTCCACACAGTGGTAGACGAGGGTGCTTCGACTTGCGTTATTTCATTAGCATGCTGGAAAGCCATTGGTCAACCCGAGTTGTCTCCGTCACCTAATCTTCTTACTGCGTTCGATGGTCGTTCTTTCCGACCGCATGGCATCATCCCTTCTTTCCCGGTACAGCTAGGGGGAAAAACTATGTGCGTCGAAGTAGAGGTAGTCGATGCCCCCATCGATTACAATATCTTGTTGGGTCGTAGTTGGAATTATGCAATGCAAGCTATGGTCGCTATAATTTTCCGAGTCCTATTGTTTCCACATGAAGGCCGGATAGTGACTATTGATCAGCTGTCCTTCTCCCGACCTGACCCAACCTTGGGGGCATCCACGGTTCCTTTGGTAGATAATCCTCAAGCCGGTGTCGTCAACATAGGAGTTGGTTTGTGCCCATCGTTGATGGGTACTTTCGATTACCCATCTCCTCAAGGCGATGTTAAGTTTATATCGACTCACCACAAGGCTGAGATTTTCCATGTTTCGTCGTTCCGCACGACTTACTTTCAGGATCCGTGGATTCTTCCTTCCCCATCAGACACGATGGAAGCGATAGGGCATGCGGGCATGTCTACGCCCTTGTTGGCCACTGAAGTAGCGTACTTTTGCAGGGGATTTTGATTCTGACTTCGCTTTAGTTTTGAGAGAAAGAAGATCCATCACTTTAGCAGGGATGAAAGATGATTCAATAGAAATTGAGTCCAATATTATGGCATCTGGGAAGCTGAAAACCAAGGTTGAGATGGGAACAAGAGAACCCAAGCATTTTAAGCAACATGCAAGGCCCTTTGGATCTGGAAGTTCTGTAAAGGAAAAAATGGATGAGATGGTCAAAATTATTAAATATTTATCAAACAAAATTTCCAAGATGGAAATAGAGAAATCCAAGCCCGATCCATATGTTAGGGATCAATTCAGAAGAAACCCTGATCCTTAGATACAATAAAGACAAATAAAAAATCAGGATCAAAAGATTCAAGCTCCGTTTAAAACTGAGAATTTCATATAGGGAGATGAGTTGTGAGATTATGAGGAATTAGAGGAATATCTAAACAACCTTAGTGATGACGATCTTGAGCCTCACTTAACCAAGAAAAATTATGAGAACTCATTAGACCTGGAACCTCTGTCTAATAATGATGAAAACATCAACAATATGGGGGACTCTGCATACAAAGATCTTGCCGACTCGATAATGGCCGAGCTTCAACATAAATATTATTTGAGGCAAAGAGAAAAAGGTTCTACAAACATTCCACCAAAAAATATTTTATCATGAAATAAAGAAAATGAGGCAACAACTACTAAACCATCCACTAAAACACAAGCTTCCTAAATAAAGCAAGTTGAAACAAAAGCAGTGCAAACTAAGAAGCCCGAAAATACAGAAGTTGAAGTTCAGACCAGGGAAATTGAAAAACCAATTGCAAGTTTCATTTTAGAGAATGAACTTAATAAAATTAAAATTCAATGCCTCTGGTTTAACTTGATAGGAATCCGATCTATAAATAAAAATCACTAAAGAAATAATTTTTTATGATTTTGAATGTCAAGATGATGTCATCAATTTGTAGGGGGGAAAACCTACAATCATGTTCAGACCACACATTGAAAGCAATAAAGATTATGTTTCTACGTTCTATATTACCTTGACGATGCACAATCATTTACTTCACAATTGCATGTTAGACTCATGAACCTTGCATAATTTAATGCCTAAGATTATCATGGAAAAATTGGGCCTTGAAATCACTAGACCTTATTAATATTTATACTCATTTGATTGTAGAAAGGTTATGTGTCTGGGTATGATTAAAGATCTAGTTGTGAACCTTGCTCAAGTTCTTGTGAAAAGCATTCTTATGGTTGTAGTTTTTGTTGACGTTCCTTCCAAGTATGGCATACTTCTATCCAAATCTTGGGGTGCCAAGCTAGGAGGAAAGGTTGAGCTAGACATGACCTATTCTATAATCCCAATTTTTGGTGGACAATTTACTCGAATGTACAAAGAAACTAGACTGGCATATATAGTAATTGACCCTAAAAAACCCAACAACTACCCAGTCTATGTTGCTAATCAAGACTTAGGAAATTGTATATTATCTATAGATGACAATTTTGAAGAATGTATAGAAGAAAATCAAAAAACAAAATTTTCAAAGAAAAATATAAATGTTAGAAAAGGGATGTGGAAAATGTTCTTCGATGGAGTGTTCTTTGTGGTGCCAGGGGATGAGTACGTTATTAATTTCTCTTACAGAGTACAATGGGATGTCAATTATACCAATAATGTCCGTGAATATGAAGCTTTAGTTTTAGCATTAGAAGCTGCAAGAAAGTTAAAATTCGAACATCTGATAGTTTATGGTGATGCATAGATAATTGTAAAACAAATAAAACAACAGTATCAAGATAAGAATCTAAGATTAAGGTAATATAGAAATTGTTCCTGGGATCTTATAGAGAATTTATTCTCGTCCTTTAATATTCACTCTATTCCTAGAATGCAAAATCAACAAGTTGATTCTTTGGCCAAATCTGTTGCGACCTTCATACCACCTACTGATTTGAAACTAAAATACCACATCGAGATGAGACATAGACCTTCAATTTTGAGCAACATTCAACACTAGAAAGTGTTTGAATATGACGGACAAATCAAACAGTTCTTGGAAATGGTTGATGATTTTTTCGAGACCCACATAGATCAAGAAAATTAGAATGATCCTGCCTATATTATGCAAGAGGGAGAGAACCCAGATAAGTTCCAAGAAAAAATTGCAAAAATCACGGCATTCTCTTACTAAAAAAAAATCAAATTCCCAGAGGCGTGATCCCCTTGGAAATGTTGTTTGAACAGGATGATATACCTTTAAATTCTACCTTGTGACCTCAACCCGAAGAAGTGGAAGACTGTAATGTAGGGACTAATGAAGATCCAAAAATGGTCAAATTATCAAAATACCTTCCAGCCCAAATAAAGAGTAAATACGCCGAGTTACTTAGACAATACAAAGATGTTTTTGCATGGTCTTATGATGATCTAAAAACTTATGATACTTCTATTATTGAACACAAGATTCCATTAAAACATGCTATTAAACCTTTCAGGAATAACCTTATACAGATAAACCCAATTCTTCTTCCAATAATAGAAAGGGAGGCTAAAAATCTCCTTGATGCAAAAATCATCCTTCCCTCCAAATACTCTAAATGGGTAGCCAATTTGGTCCCTATCAAAAAAATGAATGGTGAAATAAGTCTCTGCATTGATTTTAGGAACTTAAATCGGTTGTCTCTTAAATATAACTACCCTCTCTCAAAGATGGACCATGTTTTAGAGAATGTAGTAGGAGCTAACATAATTTCTATGATTGATGGTTTCTTAGGATATAGTCAGATCATTTTTCATGAAGATGATAGAGAAAAGATTGTGTTTACCACTCCATGGGGAACCTTTATGTATGATAAAATGCATTTCAGTTTGATAAATGTAGGAGCAACTTTCTAGAGAGTGATGGATATCACGTTTGTCAGTGAGAGAGACAAATTTATTGTTATTTATCTAGATGATCTGACAATTTTTTCCAATTCTGATGACAAACATTTGATGCACCTCAAACAGACTGAAAAATGCAAAAAATTTTGTTTGTCTCTTAACCCTAAAAAATCACTTTGCTATGCAAGAAGGAAAACTTTTAGGTCCCATAGTTTCAAAACATGGAATCAAAGTTTAGGTCATATAGTTCTGAACATATTGTTGCAACAGTACTCCTTCAAGGGAACAAATAAGGATATGAACAACCAGTATCCTTGTTTAGCAAAAGCCTTAGGGATGTAGAGCTAAGATATGATATACTTGAAAAACAAGCTTATGCAATGGTGAAGGCTCTCAAGGCTTTAAGAACATATGTATTTCACTCCAAAATAATTGGTTATGTGCCAACAAATGCAATTAGAGACATCTTGGTTCAGTTAGACAGTGATGGAAGGAGAGGTAGATGGTTAGATAAAATTCAATATTTTGATTTAGAAGTGAAACCAACCAAGCTAGTGAAAGGTCAAGGCCTAGCAAGACTGTTAGCTGAATCAAATTTCAGAGTGTTAAGAACAAATAATTTCGAATCACACGATTCTCTCCTGAATATAGAGGAAATTGACGATCAGGCACCTATGACTTAGATTGAAGATATGTTTTCTTCCTCTACCTGGTTCCATGATATTGTTACATACCTCCTTACTCTTCAATGGCCAAATGACATGACTCCATCTAAAGAAAGGACTTTGAAACTACATGCAATTAATTATTGCATTGTTGATGGCAAGTTGTACTGGAAAGACCCTCTGGGTTTCTTGTTATGTTTCCTGACAGAATATGAAATAGAAGGTGTATTGATGAATTTCATGAAGGAGTATGCATAGGACATCATGCTTGGAGAGGAACAACTTACAAGATTTTAAGAGCATGATATTATTGGCTGAATCTATTTACTGATGTGAATGCAAGTGTTAGAGATTGCAATTCATGTCAACTATTCATTGGTAGGAAAAAGTTCCATGCCTTACCTTTAATCCCAGTAAACGCTGAAGCCCCTTTCCAACAATGGGGCCTAGAATTCACCAGAGAAATTCGTCTGAAATAAAGTGCTCAAAATAGATGGATTCTAACCCCGATCGATTACTTTACGAAATGGGTTAAATCCATTCCAAATAAGAATGTTATAGATTTGGTAGTAATAAACATTTTGGAAGAAAACATCCTATCAAGATTTGGTTTTCCTCAAAAAATAGTCATTGATAACTCTCAGGCTTTCAAGTCTATGGAAATGATCCATTTCTATCAGAAATACAATATTTTTTTAGGTCATTCTACAACTTATTATCCTTAGGGGAATGGGTTGGTTGAATCATCTAACAAGATATCGATGACTATAATAAAAAAAAATTTGACATAAAATAAAAAAATCTTGGCATATCCACTTAAAGTATGCATTATGGGAAAACCGAATCAACACCAAGAAATATATAGGTATGTCCCCTTTCCAATTGGTTTATGGTACTGATGTTATTCTTCCTATCAACCTTGCTCTTCCTATGATGAAACTCTATTAGGATGAAAATGAAGAGCCAAACGACGTTACGAGAAGGATGAATCAAATCATCAAAGTTCAACATAACAGAGTGGAAGTGGATGATAAGCTTCAAAATTACCAGTATAATATGAAGGCCCTTTTCGATAAAAAAGCCAAAGACAGGGAGTTTATTCCTGGAAATTTAGTTTTAAAATGGGAAACTATAAAGGAATATGTAGGGAAACTTGGAAAATTCGATCATCTCTCATTCAGACCATTCAAAATTGTAGATGCTAAGGAAAAACAATCCTTCTCACTGGAAAACCTTGATGGAGAAGTTCTCGACACTCCTATCAATGAGAATTACTTAAAACATTTCATGCAGTAGTCACATTTTGGATTTCCATTGTATACATCGGATTGAATTGACATTGGCTATTTTAATTTTCAATTTTTCTTTCCTTTTTGTAAATTATCTAAGTCACTCAATCATTGGTAATAAATATTTTCAATAAATTTATGATTGCTTGGCATTGTTAAAATGAAAAATAAAACATTTTTCATCTATGTTCTACATGATTTCCTAAAATTTTGCATTTTATTCCTTTTGCAGAATATATCTTGTTGAACAAGAGATGAGGTTGATCGAAAATTCGACACACAATTTCTCTAAAAACAGGTGATAAAATAATAATCTGCCTTGCTAAAAATTCAAAAGAAATATGAGTTATGAGTTCCTACCCTTCTAGTTCAAATAAAATTTGAAGGAAATCTTTTGAAATGAATGCGAAGGTAGTTTCACTCATGATAATATTATCACTTGACCTAAAAATCAGAGAGGTATAAAATTTCAACTTGAAGTGTCATACTGATAAATTATGAATCCATCTCTGAAATAAATATAAAATAAAAATAAATAAGTTCAAAGGAAATCTGAACTAAATACACAAACTTGTGTGGGATTGGAATTTTTGCGTCAGGTCCTCTGAATCCTCAATTTGGTTATTTTTCTCCTATTCCCATGTTCTTATCCACTTCGTATTTTCTTTATCCTATCTTAGTCTTCATAGAAATAAACAAACTTACCTTGACTCTAAAAACTCAAAAACATATTTTTAAAACAAGATTAGGCAAAAATCTTTATGTTCCTTTGATTTTAATAGAAAAGGTATGTCTTGGATAATCCTGATAACTTTAGATATTCTATTGGACATTAAAATGAATAATTCACTCAAGGTTGATCCCTGAAAGATTAAGATCCCCACAAAAGTTTTCCTATAGGCAAAGGTGTATTGAAAATTGAAATAAATTTAGTTTCAGAGTATCCTTAAAAAAATTGTTGACAGACCTTTCTTTCTAAAATTTTAAACATATATCATTCCATGTATGATACATACAGATTGATTTCCCCCACTTCAAAATGTTAAAATATAAGACAGATGGTGAAAGGAAATTCATAATTTGATTGCCCCAATCTTGTCCAAAAGAGATGATGAAAGGAAATTCATATAATGATTGCCCTTATCTCAGCAAAATGCAAAGGTGTTAATTGAAGTGGTGGAAAGAAATTCAATGGGAGAAGTAGATAACTTCACGGGGGTACTGAACAGGCTCATTGGTAGTGAAGCAATATCTATGATATTTGTATAGATGTAAAACATATCCATATAACATACTGATCCAAGTGGATATTGGTGGCCACCCACCTATTCCACAGACTTGAAAAATAGTTTTCCATCTTTCCATTGTTTCCGCAATTTTTCAGGTTCCAAACTTCTCGGGGCGTTTTGAGGCCCTAAACAACATGTTTTGGCAATTTGGGGCCCAAGTGACTCTTAAAGGCACTAACCTAGGCCAGTATAAATTCATTCTTCTCAGTTATACCTTTCCAACAGTGTATCAAGAGCCGAAAACAAAGATTATATGAAAAAGTTACCCGCTTGGGAAGTTGATGTATCAACTACTGCCATCAGGGCCCACAAACCTTTTGGATTTTCATATTCTGGGGTTAGGGTTTTTCACTTTAATTATGTTAAAAAGGCCTTTGGAGCCTCTTTGTAACAATCATCTTCTTGAGAATGAGCACAACCATCACATCTCTTCTAAGAGATAACCTACCACCATTCCAGCGAGTCTTTCACTTTGTGTTTTTACAGTCTCTATACATTTATTTCATTAATAGAAATTGTGTATTATTGTATTTCTCTGTTTCTTGCAAAATTTATGTGTAGTTCATTGTAGTATGTCTTCTTTCATTTCCTTCTAAAAAATAATCTGGATCAGTGGTATCAGAGCACGCTGCTCTTTATCGGTTTTCAATGCATATCCCTGACCAGGTCTGAGTATAGCAAGTTGGGTCTCGAGCTTGTCTCTCTTGAGGAAAATTTCTCTTGCACGCCCAATAAACCCTCAATGACAGAAGAAAATAAAAATGATGGAGCAAAATATTCCAATAATCTATTGCTTGAGAAAGCTCTCATGCGACAAAAGGACGAAATGGTGGAGAATTTTTCCCACATCCTTCAATGCCTGTTGATAACAAAAGGCATGTCTTCATCAAGAGACCACTTTGGAGGCACCTCTCCTTTCAATCTACAGGTTAGTTTTGATATTCCTATATTTGAAGGTCAGATAGATGCAGATGCCCTGGACAAATGGTTAAATCTGCTATAAGGTTATTTCTATGTTTGTTGGAGCATAACCCTAACTTACATTAGTTTATACCTAGCTTAGACTCCTAGAACTTGGTTAATACATCCATTTACACTTTATTTCACCTAATTTGGACACATAGAGAAGAAGGGCGCCTCATCCCTAGATTTTAGGGAAAACTGTTACTTTTAGATCAAGACTCAACTCCCGGTTCTTGATTTTCTTGATTTATTCTTGATTTTCTTGATTTATTCATGATTTATTCCAACTCCCCCATGAAAAAACTCATTGATTATTGGGTAATTCAAACCTCCTCTTTGAGTGAGATATTTATTCCTTAATTAATGATTTTTTCCGTTACTATTATTAGTAACTACTATTTCGGGTCAGTTAAGTGAGTTGGAACTGCTTCTCCTATCCGTTAAGTGAGATTAAGTGAGATAATGCACATCACTTGACTCTTGTGGACATTAATGAGAGTTTGACATGTACATTTAGTGGTCTAGGTTGAACTATGTGGTCTCCCTTAGCTTATGATACCTATTTTAGCTATTTCTAGCTTTTTTTGAGAATATTTATGTTGGAAATTCTATATATTCACCTCCTCTCTCCTTTTTGAGGATGGTTGCTCATGTATATTCATTTTTGATTAATACAATTCTCTGATTTATGGAACAAAAACTTTCTCTCATCTCTTGAATATCATCAAATTGCATGTGTTCAATTTAACTAGAATTCTAGATCTATCGGGGTTTTTGTAGGAATTCTACATGGTATTAGAGCTAGATTGAATCTAGTGGATTGTACATGGTTTTATTTGCAGGTATAGATCATCAGGAGGTGCAAAAATAAGAAATGTATCATATCTCTCAGCCCACAAACCTTATTCTAAATCCTTTCAATTACTTTGAATGGAAGACAGAGATCTCTCTGCTCCTCCGAAGCAAAGGGCTTTACATGGTAACAATGGGAATGAAGAAAGAACTGACTGCTGCAGTGGAGAAGATAAAGTATTTAAATAAATTAGATGAAGCAATTGGGATGATATTCCTATCAATTTCTAGATATCTCCTCTTTCATGTTAGTAGAGCCACTACTCCCAATGTGGTCTGGACTACATTGGAAGGACTATTCGGCAACAGGATGCAATGAGAGTGCATCAACTGGAGAATGAACTCATATCCCTAAGTCCAATTCATTTCAAAAACCTGAAATTATTCTTCACCAATTTCAAATCCCTCCTTATTGAACTTAATTCATGTGGAGTCACAAAAGAGGAATAACAACTCATCCTTTCAATTCTCTCGAAATTAGGCCTTGAATATTCCGTATTTGTGTTGTCTTTTCAAGAATCTAAATTGACTCAGTTAAAATAGAAAATGTCTCCATTGAATGATTTCATTGTAGAATTGACTCAAGAGAAAGCTAATTTATTCCAAATGGGTGCCATCAAGTGTTCCAAGAACCAAGCACTTGTGGCTACTAATGCTCCAAATAGTAGTGGAAAAGACAAGAAAAAAGGAACAGGTAAATTTCCCGAATCGAAGAAGGAGAGATCCACACAATCTTCAGATAACTCTTCTGAGCCTAAGGGTGAGAAGAATAAGGAAAGGAAACTTTGCATATACTATTCCAAATGTTTTCATCTCGAAGAAAATTGCATGAGGAAGACTATCGATGAGATGGCTACGCAATTGCAGCAACACAATGTCACGATGCCCGAAAATGCAAAGAAGAAAGATGATAATAGAACGGGAGGGAGAGAATGAGATGGTCATGATTTAATGGATGTAACATCCACTCCATCATATTGGATCCTTGATTCAGGTGCATCGAACCATATGGATGCATCAAAAGATGAATTTTCCTCCATCGAAGAAAGCACCAGATCCCCAATTTACTTGGGAGATGCCACACCCGCAAAGGTGTGCAGAGAAGGAATTGTTGATCTTGAAGGGGGATGATTAAAAAATGTTCTTCATGTTCCTTTGCTGTCTGAAAATCTTCTCTCAATATATCAGATCACTCATTTCACCTCTGGAAGGAAGGTGGAGTTAACTCCGGCCTCCGCAGTGATTACCGACATTTCCACAGGCTCACAACTTGCACATGGAATTGCAGATCACGATTCTCGTTTGTATTTCTTCTCCCACTTTGTTCCTAAATCTATTAGAACTATATTTCTGTCACAATATAATGATATCATAATTTTATGGAATGAAATATTTGGCCATATAAACTATAAGTACTTGCATCAACTCAACAAGGAAAACATGGTAGAAGGATTGCCAGTTATTAAATTCACAAGCGGTGTATGTCAAGGATGCATTCTTGGCAAGCATACAGAGAAAAAGTTTGACAAAGGGAAGGCACAAAGAGATTCTTCACCTCTTGGTTTGATTCACAGTGACATCATGGGCCCATTCCCACAGCCTTCAATCAGTAAGGCTCGATATGTACTCACCTTCATAGATGGTTTCTCTTGCTTTACTTGGGTATTTGTTTTTAAATTAAAATTGGAAGTATTTGAATGCCTTATAGAATTTAAAGAACTTGCTGAGAATGAGTTTGGGTGTTAGATTAACATACTCCATACTAATAATGGGGGGGAGTATTTCAACAAATATGTGCAGCAACTTTGTATTGATGCAGGTATACAACTACAACATACAGTGCCATATACACCACAGCAGAACAGTGTTGTGGGGAGGAAAAACCGGTCCTTAAAAGAGATGGCCAATTGTATGCTACAGTCGAAATCATTACCTCCCAATATATGAGATGAATCTATTCATTGTGAAGCATACATTCAGAACTGATTTCCTCAAAAATCACTCAAAGGCACCACTCCTTTTGAATGTTGGACCGGTAAGAAACCGAAAGTGTCGCACTTTCGTATTTTTGGTTCATGAGCATGGGCTCACATTCCAATAGATAAGAGGAAGGATTTGGAGCCTCAAAGTGTTGAATGAATATTTTTTGGATATCTTGAAGGTGTCAAAGGATATAGATTGCTGGAATCTTACACTAAAAATTTCATTCTATCTTGAAGTGTGAATTTTGAAGAAGAATCACTGCATGATTTTTTAGAAGACCCTGTCGAGGAACTGCTTGTTGTCACTGATGAGGAGGAGTTAGAAACTTCTTCGAGCACTTCAGAGCAGCCATCAAAGCATACTTTTGGGTCTGATATAAAGGATTAGGAGAAGGTCATGGTTTCTCCAACTTAGTTTTCAACTTGGGTAGAGAAAACCCTGCAAGATGCAGGTGAACTAGTCGGTGATCCTGCGGATACAAGAAGGACTAGATCACAGTTTTTTGGGGCTCCTCAAGCCCTGGATGCCACAAAACATTTTCTTCTCATACATTGCTATATGTCACTTTTTTCATATCCAAATTCACACTCTGAGGCTACTGTAAACCCACTCTGGGAGGCTGCCATGGATGAAGAGTACTATGCTCTTATGAACAACAACACATGGGACTTGGTTCCACTTTCGAAAGGAAGAACATTTGTTCGATGCCGATGGATATATTGAACAAATATTTATACATATGGTGAGATCAGAAATTACAAAGATCGAATTTTCTCAAAAGGATACTCACAGGTACATGGCATAGACTACACAGAGACATTTGCACCTGTTGCAAAAATGGACTCCATTCGACTATTTTTGTCCATTGCCGCTTCTCGCAGATGGGAAGTTCACCACATGGATGTGAATAGTGCATTTCTTCATGGATATATCAAGGAGGAGATCTATATGGAGTAGCCATAGGGATACATTCAGAACTCTTCCTTCGTTTGTAGATTAAAGAAATCTTTGTATGGCCTAAAACATGCTCCCAAAGCATGGTATGCAAAGATGGATTCTTTCCTGCTTTCCTTTGGATTCATTCGATGCAAATATGATCCAAATGTTTATTTGTTGCAACATGATAATTCCTTTTTTCTATTAGTACTTTATGTAGATGACTTACTGATGACAGGGAACCTTACTTCAGCTATTGATTCGGCAAAATCAACATTGCACAATCAGTTTTCCATGACAGATTTGGGACTGTTACACTACTTTCTTGGTCTTGAAGCTTCTCAGTCTACTTTAGGGATCAATATGGCACAATATAAGTATGCATCATATCTACTTGTCCAATTTCATATGACAGAATGCAAGCCAACAACATCTCCCTTTCTTTCAAGGGTCAGATTTGAGGATGCGGGTACTACACCTTTGGTGGACAGTACACTGTATCGACAGTTGGTTGGGAGTTTGTTGTATCTTACTCACACCTGACCTGATATCTCTTTTGAAGTAGGAGTTTGTTCCAAATATATGCAGGAGCCTCATGAGATTCACTGGAAATATGCAAAGAGAATCCTTAGATATGTGAAAGGTACTCCCAGTTTTGGTATCTTTTATGCTACAGATTGCCCACTTTGACTAATTGGGTACACAGATTCTGATTGGGCTAGCGATGGTACAGACCGCAAGTCCACCTTTGGCTAAGTTTTCAGCTTTGGTTTAGGGCCATTCTATTAGTTTAGTAAGAATCAATCCATGATTTCCTTATCTACAGCAGAGGCAGAGTATAGAGGTGCAGTGAATGCAACTACATAGGTTGTTTGGTTGTGGAGGCTTCTCTCAAAGTTTGGTATTCAGTATCCACTTTCGACTGTCATATTTTGTGACAATCAGGGGTCCATTCAGATATCAATTGATCTAGTTCAAAGGAAGAGGACCAAGCACATCGAGATTCATATGAATTACATCTGCGATCTGATTTGTGATAGAGTCATTTTTACTGCCCCACAAAGTAGCAGGTTCCAGACATCTTCACCAAGTCCTTCACTGAAAATAAATTTCCAGAACTAAGAGCTATGCTTGGAGTTGTGGAGACAACTAAGTAGGTCACTTTTGTCCACTCAACATTTTTTTTCCTCTTTTGGGGGGGGTGTTTCCTATGAGGTTTTCCCTCTTTCCTCTTTTCATGAGGAGTTCTTTTATGTAATGAGTACCTAAAATGGCCAAGTTGTCAGGACTCAAATTTTTTGTCATTATAGTTAGGCTTAAGGGGGGGGTGTTGGAGCATAACCCTAAATTACATTAGTTTATACCTTGCTTAAACTCCTAGATCTTGGTTAATACATTCATTTACACTTTATTTCACCTAATTTGGACACAAAGAGAAGAAGGGCACCTCATCCCTGGATTTTAGGGAAAACTATTATTTTTAGATCAAGACTCAACTCTCAGTTCTTGATTTTCTTGTTTTATTATTGATTTTCTTGATTTATTCATGATTTATTCCAACTCCCCCATGAAAAAACTCATCTATTATTTGGGAATGTGCACCTCCTCTTTGAGTGAGAGATTTATTCCTTAATTAATGATTTTTGTCGTTACTATTATTAGTAACTACTATTTCAAGTCAGTTAAGTGAATTGGAACTACTTCTCTTGCCAGTTAAGTGAGATTAAGTGAGCTAATGCACATCACTTGACTCTTGTGGACATTAATGAGTTTGTGACATGTATCTTTAGTGGTCTAGGTCAAACTATGTGGTCTCCTTTAGCTTATGACACCTATTTTAGCTATTTCTATCTTTTTTTTACTAGAATTTCTATGTTGGAAATTCTATATATTCACCTCCTCTCTCCTTTTTGAGGATGGTTTCTCATGTATATTCATTTTTTATTAATATAATTCTCTGATTTATGGAGAAAAAAATTTCTCTCATCTCTTGAATATCAACAAATTACACGTGTTCAATTTAATTAGAATTCTAGATCTATCAGGGTTTCTGCAGGAATTCGACAATGTCCACCATTTTTCTGAAAGGGAAAAGATCACCTTCGCACTCCTTAAGGCTCTCCCCCATGTCAAACATTGGTGGGAAACTTACTAGGAGAAAATTTCCATAGAGGAGTCTGGAATATATGGGGTCAAGCCCACTTGGGATTTTTTTGTGAATGTGGTAAAGGAACAATATTACCCTGTTGGAAACTATGAGGACCAATATATGAGATGGACCACACTACGACAAGAAAGGGGGAAAGAAGTTCCAGAGGTCACCAATACCTTCCATACCTTAAGCACCAAGCTGGGTATCAAGGAATTCAATTGACATTTCGTTCTAAAATACCATGGGAATCTACACATATACATCCAAACTGAAATGGATTTTCTGGACATCTCATCACTCAGTGTTTCCTATCGATATGATGTTAAAATCAATCAGAAATTTAAGCACCAAAAAAAATGGGAGTTCAGTTGTGCAAATCCACAAAACCCAAAGTATGAGAAGGATATCCCTAACAAACAACTACCTGAAAACCAATCTAAGCCATAGGAAAAGAAGGGTCACAGAAAGATGAAGAAGGACACCAGAAAATGGTGTGATTTCCAAAAACTCCCCTGGCACAACATCGATGAATGTCACTCAAAGCAATCATTGGTGGCTGAGATAAAATACAAGGAGCTAAACACTGATCTAGAATCTGATTATGAAAATACTCGAAAAAGACAGATAATCGACATAGACCCCACTATTATTGTCGCGATCACAACAATTCAACCAAAAGAACCAACGGATCCTGAAGAGGGGAGCTCATTTTTCATTCACAGATGTGCGTGAAGGAGACCCCACTACATTTGATTGTTGATATAAGAGACTAGAAGAGCCTCATCTCAGTAGAGATAGTCAAATAGTTGGTATTATCGACAACACCATACCTGCAACCATACAACATCGGGTGTATTTTCCAGGGATGAGATCTTCATGCCAGCCAGCATTGTCTATTGTCATATGACATCCAACCTTTCAAGGATGAGGTATTATGCGATGTTTCCCCACTGGATGTCTTTGATGTTCTCTTGGGCCAGCCATATATGTGGAAACACCATGCTATTTATGAGTCTCGACCCCACAGTGTCATTGTTTCTCTAGGGGTAATCTCTACAGAATACCAGAGGTAGTTCTGACTATTGTTCCACCTAAACAATGCCACAATTTAGTATCTCATACTACAAAATTCAGCTTCTTCACAATCTAGAGCCTCGGCCTAAGCACCTTCTATCCAACAAAAGAAGGTCGACAAGGTTGCAGAAAATTGCAAAGATTCATTCTACACACAGTCACCTCATATATCCATACTGGTTAAAAAGGTCCAACCCTTCCAACCATAGGTTCATGATAGCCTTCAACAAGCTAAGCAACACAACTTCTCCAGCAAGGAAAGCAACTCACCAAGATTCATATTCAGAAAACACTTCCCCCTCTCCCCTGGGAACTCAATGCAAGGGATACCATTTCTTTATAAGGAGGGAGGACTGATCCAAGTGGATATCAGTGGCTACCCACCTATTCCATGGGCTCGAAAAACAGTTTTCCATCTTGGCAGTTTTTTGGCATTTTTTTAGGTTCCAAATTTCTAGGGCCGTTTTGAGGCCCTAAACGACATTTTTTAGCAATTTGGGGCCCAGTCGATTACTTAAGGCACTAACCTAGGCCAGTCGAATGTATTTCTTATCAGTTATACCTTTCCAATGATGTATCAACCACCCGAAACAGAGATCGTATGCAAAGGTTACACCCCCGAGAAGTTGACGTATCAACTACCCCCATCGAGGCCCGCAAACCTTTTGGATTTTCATCTTCTGGGGTTAGGGTTTTGGATTTTACTTAAGTTAAAAAGGCCTTTGGAGCCTCATTGTAACAATAATCTTCTTACAAATGAGCGCAACCATCACATCTCTTCTCAGAGATAAG
>CBVK0100603006.1:0-17142 GCA_900067695.1 Picea abies | reverse complement strand
TTTCTTGTTAGTTGTTGTTAAGGATATTAGCTACAGATAACAGATTCAAACTCCATCTTTCCACTTCATGAGCTTGTAAATGGACAAGGCATTATCTTAGCAAAATCTTTTGAGTGAATGATTGCAAGTTTTGCTTTCTAATTTATGAATTGTGTGAAGAGTGTTATTTTTGAAAACATAGTATTTTGTTATTGAATGTTTCTTCTTCAAGATATACTCATCAAACATAGGAACCTATCTGTTATCGACACATATAGTGCATCAACTCTACCGATTACGAATCTCTGTTGATAATTTATGTTTGGTAATATATTATGCAAATAATTGCACCAACAGAACCCGTTGAAGGATCTGTGTAAAGTTGTCCATCATTTCATTCCTTTGTCGCACGAGGGCTTCCTCGAGCAACATTTTAATATGATATTTTCCGCCATCATCTTTCTTTTCATCCCCCATGGGTTTTTGTCAAGCTTAGTGTGGCCGATCTTGTAATGGCTCGATTAGTTCGAGTCCCAACTTATTGTATCCAAATCTTGTGGGTGACATGCACAAAGAAAATTAAATGAAGAGAATACCGCTCTGATACCATTGATCCAGATTTAGGAGTGGAACATTTTGATTAACAAAATGAATACAATACACACAGAGATATGAAGAATAACAAAAATATCTAATGAACAATATCTTCTATTAAATAATGAAATAGGTTGAAACTGTAAAACTGTAGAATTGAAACACTTGCTCGAATGGTGGTATCTATCTCTAAGAAGTGGTATGGCTACGTACACACATCCATTTGAGAAGAATGGATTCCAATGAGGCTCTAGAGGCCTTTTTGATATTACTCATGAATGCCAAAACCCTAGACATCCAAAAACCTAACCGTAGAAGGTGAAACACCAAAATTTATGTGGGCCATATGGGTAAGTTGGTGTAACTTGTTAACTCAACTTCCAAGGGTTGTAACATTTTCATACGACCGATGTTTTAGTCACATTGGAAAGGTATTTAAGAGAAATACACATTCTTCAATAAAACTCTAACTATGTCTACAATTTGACTATGGCGAGCCAAAAAAATAACGTTTAGGGCCCCGAAACGGCCCTAGAAGTACAACACGATGTGTTGACATGAAAAAATACAAAATAAGCCAGTTGGATTAGGTGAGAGGCCACCCATATCCACTTGGAGGATGTGTGAGGATTCATAAATCCCCAGAAGTGTAGAACCCACAATTACAAAGAAGTATAGAAGAACGTGCTAAACAAAAACATACACGAGGAACCCGTTGGAATAGGTGGGTGGCCACCAATATCCACTTGGATCAATACCCCTAAGTCTTCCTCAAGATAGTTTACATTTGGTTGAGAAATGCTCTCTATGTATGGTGAAATTATTCCTTCTCTTAGGACTATGATATTCTTTCCATTCCGGGGAATAGTTAAGTGTGTCCCATCAAGCAAAAGATATCCACCTGCTAGGGATTGCCTGTCTCTTCCTAGGATAATAGAATAGTTTCTTACCAGCATGTCAAATACTTGGATGCTAAGGGTTGTCCTTATCTCAGGATGTGCACATAGAATTAACATCACATCTTTGATTTCACCTATTTTTGATTGTTGCAGACTGTTATAGGAGAGCATGCTTCTAGAATTCTCATTGGTACATGATAAGCCTAGCTCTTCCATAATGATTTTTGACATTATGCTTGGACCCAAAACTCCATCAATTAGGAAAGAATGGGATATCTTGTCCATAATTTTTACAGAAATGAAAAATTGAGGGTTTTTTATAGGGTGTCTAAAATTATTTACACCTGTTTTATTTACAGTGGAATCCTCTTCTTTTGCCTCTTCAGAAAGATTGGCTATGGTGGAAGCTTTTCCTTCCATAAAATTATTGAGATGCTTTTTTTGTTTAGGGATGGAAACCATGTCCAAAAGAGTAACATTGGCCTTGATGTTAGCCAATTGGTTAGGAATGTTAAACTTGGAAGGGGAAAGAAGGGAAGGAACTCCTTGAATATTAGGAACTTTGACAGTTTGTACATTAGTACCTTGTGAAGATGAGGCTGGAGTGGAAGAAGCACGAGGACAGTCGTATTTTCCTTTAGTAGCATAAGTTTTGTTCCTAGTATTTATAATCATGAAATCTTCTGGTTCTGCCCAGTCTAGAACAACAATGGCAGTTTTGGGCTTCTTTCCAAAGATTTTATCTCTAACACTCTTCTTAATCTCATAAGTACTTTCTTTGTGATTTTCTTCATGGAAGTTACACCAACTGCGAGACGTGATGGATTTGGGATGAAAGTTGTTTTCATTGGTATTCCTAAAAGGTGTTGAGGAACAAGATGATGCCCCAAGAGTAAGTGAGGGAACATTCCCCTTTAGTTCATAGGCTATCATTCGATTGTTCATATCTTGTACAAGTTGTAAGAGGGCAGATATATCTATTTGTTTGACTGAGTCTCCTTTATATAGAACTGTTCTTTCAAGTTGCTCTTTGTACTCCATGCAAGTGTGGAGAGCTTGGACAAGATTTTCAATAGCCTTTTCTTCTAGCCTATGATGATAAGGAGAGGGAAGAACATTATAGTAATACATTAAGGTGGCTTTATTTTGGGGGTAGATTAGTTCAGGGATTTGAATGTACAGTTTGGTGAAGTGAAGGTTAAAGGACTTGATAGTCTCACCATTTTTGTAAGAAATATTGTTATATTCCCTTAACTGTTTGGCCAGGTTCTTAGATTTTCCATAAGTGGACTTGAACCAATAAACCAACTCTTCCCAAGTGTAAAGGATCTTTGGAGGGAGATCAAAAAAATCATCTATTGATTTCCCTTCAAGGGAATTGAAAAATAAGCGCATGCATGTATCGTTATCGTTAGCTATGATATTATGACAAGCATTAGAAAATTCCACTAGATGTTTGTTTGTAGAGACAATGTTATTTCCCAAGAACCTAGGAAGATGATCCTTAAAATTGGGTAATGGACGAGTAGAGGGTCCTAGATTCAAGGGAGAAGATACATGCCATGGGGTGGTCATAGCATCTTCCTCAAACTGAAAAAGCCCGTATTTTTTTATAACTTTAGTAGGGTTGGTAGAAGATTAGATAGGAGCTTGATGGCTATATAAATAAACTACCAATTATCGATGAGGCCGAAGGTTGGGATGATGAAGCACCTCCAACACCACTAGCACCACCTATGGATGCCATTTTGGGAGTGATGGGTAAGGGAGAAAAGGGTGAGCTGGCAGAGTCATACAAAGTCCTCCTTAAAGTGATTTCTTGGGTCAACAAAATGGATTTCCTCCTTCCTATTTCAATGATAAGAATAGCTTCAGGGTACAATCATCTTCTTCTTCTCTAAATGTGAGTATTCAAGGAAATGAAAATGAAAACCAAAGACTTAGAAGAAGGGAGGTTATTGCTGATTTCTAGGCTTCCCATCATTCACAGATACTTATATCTTGTTCCACTACTTCCCAAGAGTGTTCAAGTTCGACTCGGGTACTAGCGATTTCTATAATGGTATTGAATAAAGTCAAGTCAATGCTAGTTTGGTCCTTAAGACTGTGTTCAATATTAGGCTACCTCGTAGAAGGTACTGTCATGAGAAAAATCAGTCAAAGAACATATGAAAAAAAACCCAGAAAGATTCAAAGATAACCGTGAATACAATTAACCAGAGATATATGGAAGATCTCCCTAGTATGGTCACAAAATAAATGTTGAGGAAAAGGTATAGAACACCTTACTCAATCATTTTCAGATATTTCCTTGCTAGGACAAGATAGTTGGGAATGCCACACGGGATTTATAGCCTAAAAAACATTCACTCAATTCACGAGTATTAATTACAAGGATTAAGGATGATTTTATAATTTGTATATGTTTCAATGTAAAATAAAAATTACACAAAGTTACTGAAATGTATACAGATTTTACAATAAAGTAAACATGGAGACCAAAAGTGAAAAATTAACCAAGTCATGAAAACACATGTATGAGACAGAACAACAATCTGATTTTATTTCATTCCAAGATACCAAAAGTGTATTTCTATTTACAAACCCCTGCGAGGGTATGGACCAAATTCAAATTTAGATATCTCCGATGGGAACCATACAAAAAGACTCCAAAAGTAAAATAAAACTGAAATCAATGATCTAGATCATATTGCCACAAACTGCTGCCATTTTGACTCTGCAAGATATTCTTTATCAACCATGAAAATTAATTCACAAATAGACAAGAATACATAGACTATCAAGGATGAATCAACACCTCTAAAACAAGCAGCTGGAAAGTATAATTTAGTCCTGAACCTTGTTGTCTACAATGAGACCCTGTTGTCAACAAGAGGATTAGGCTTTCAAGTAAACTAATAAATGAATGAGAACTGAAACTATCTCATTTAACTAAAGAGAAAACCTTAGTATTTCCTCTCTCTCCTTCTATTCTCCCTTGTCTCTTCATCCAATTGAGGTTTTATTCTTTCCCAATCAGTTGAAGTAGTTCAACTACTTTCTTTATTTAAGTCAAATTGGCTTAACAAACTAGTTTAGGAGAAATAAATAATAATAATATATAAATAAGGGCCTTAATTAATAATGACTAAATAGGTGGGACCCCTTGTGACTCCCATTATTTATTCTTGTTACCATCAAATGCAAAGTATATAAAAAAAATCATTTAGACCATATAATACCCTTGCAACTCCCGTGGATATCACTTAAACTGAATATTAAATATCATCCATAATTTATATCACATCCCAAAAATAATATATTCACATTATCCACAAAATATCCAAAAATAAGGCTTGTTGTACAAAACATAATGAAAACCATTAAATGTTGTCCTCATCACTACAAAATCATAAAAAAAAGCATTTAGAACCCATATTTGCTGCTTTGCGAGGCATATTTCCTTTTCTCACTGTTGTCCCCAACTGAGTTCTCTTGAGTGGCCTTTGGTTGGTTAGACATTTGAGGCTATATTTCACTTATCACATGGGAGCAGTCATCCTTGAGGTGGAGGAGGGAAGACACATATTTAGAGGAGTCAGTGGATGGACTAGAGGTGGAGGCCGATGCTTTTCCTTTGTCTTGCACAGGTTGTAGAATGATGGTTTTTAATCTCTTGCTAGCATGCGAGGATCGTACTGGAGAAACATAATGAGAAATTTGAACATTGGGGTTAATTGGTGGTGGTAAAGGCAATGAAACAGTGGGCCATCCATGGTGGTGGGAGACAGGCTGGTGGACAATTCTTGCCAACCGTCATTTATGGGGACTTCAGGCTACAAAGACACATGTGGAGGAATGAGAATGCCGAGAAAATTATGAGGAGGCTGGAAAGGGGGTTTCTCTGTTCGAGGGTGGAATATCCCAAGGAAAACCCAATTAAAGAACCCAACTTGAAACAACTAGTTTAAATCTTGCAGGTCAACGTCAAAATGAATAGAAAATCTAGGCCTTCTATGACTTCGATTCCAATTTCCCCTGCCTTTGTTATTTCGACCATTGCTACCTCTACTGAAAAAACTCATCATGTAGCAACAATTTGATAGTCATGAATTTCTTGGTAAACCATACATGAAAATATACTTACATAAATCAATAGTTGGCTCTAGAATTTACTATGAGACATATGCAATCCATCCATAACATGTCATTCATTAATTGTCACATGAATAGGGAATTGATAGGGTTCATGGGAAATATGAAGGGCTTGTATTTAGCAAAAAATGATAATATGGAGGGGAATTAATATAAGAATACTATTCAAAAAAATAATAAAACAATCAACTGTGTATTTAAAGATATCAAGAACATCAATCCTCAACCCTTGCCACTATCAACTTTCTTTTATTTCCACAGAGACCCCTCTTCAAAACAAATATCATAGAACAAGGAATGAATAAGTGAAATTGGGATTGTGAAGGGGGTGTAATTAGTGAAAATGGTAGAATATTGTTCAAATGATACATCAACCATGCCATCTATGATATCAATCCACAATCAAACTTTCTTACTATTCAAATTTTAAAATTTAAGAAATACTTTGTTCCAAAAAAAAAACCCAAAACTGATGCTTGCTTCACAAAAATGCTCACTTGCCTCAGAAATGTATTACATAGTAATTGATTTCCCATAAATAAAAATAATCATAATAACAACATTGCTTGTACATAATAGAATTGAAAAATTAACAACATCATAATCACCACAGGAAATACAACAACAACCTTGAGGTGGACCGACTACAACCATAATAACAAAATCAACAAATTCCTCAATACCCACAGGGTCCTGTGAAGTGCTCCAAAACAATCCTTGTATATAACCATTATTTTAATCGAACCATATTTCATCAAACTTCCTCATCCTATTTCAATCTAGTTTGCAGACCTCATTCAAGCATCACATAACTTGTAAACAGGTTCTTTTTTCAATTACAATAAAACATGGCATGCTTACATTATAACAATAATCCACACATTGTTATCGACTTCATAACTTCATATGGAAATATTGTAACTTCAAGTGAATCAATGAGTCCAATACTCCCAGATACTTGCACAACAAATGACCAATCAAAACCCGTGCCCAAACAAAAGAGCATGAAACAATGCTTTCCATCAAATTCTGAGTAAGCAACACTTCCATGATAATGCATAGGGTTCATGCAACAGTGGACAGTAGGTGGCAGAAGAAAGTGGGATGACAACCTGAGGGTTTTGCCCCAAAAGAGAACATAACAATATTACTCTCTACACAATACTCCTCATTAATACTCTCCATCAAATTCTGAGTAAGCAACACTTCCATGATAATGCATAGGGTTCATGCAACAGTGGACAGTAGGTGGCAGAAGAAAGTGGGATGACAACCTGAGGGTTTTGCCCCAAAAGAGAACATAACAATATTACTCTCTACACAATACTCCTCATTAATACTCATAAAGTCGGGACTATGCATGGGTGTATTAGCCACAAAGACCATAAAATTCATGTACAGGCAGAGTGTCCATAAAGACCCACATGAAAGAGACAAAGAGAACCCATTTTCGAACATGGAAGAAAACCCAAAACAAGGGACCAGAAGAAAAACAGGCCCCAGATTCCCCAACCACATTCTTTTCATAACAAAAATACAAGTAGCTACAATAGTAAAAGGCACCCATGAGTATTTTAATGCCAATGGTCTCGTAACAACCACCACAGGAAAAAGAAACTTGAAAATCAACCAACACACAGTCGAATTGATTTTAACAACTTTGGAAATACACAGACTGTGAGCAAACAAGAGCCAACTTTTGAATTAAAGAGAATATAAATTTTTCATGGTTGGTAGAGAAAGAAAACCCCATACATGTGTAAAATATTTCTTAAGCAGAAAAGACCATCTTGTATACTTCCTCCATGACCAAGCAAATCAGAGCAACAACACCCAATAGAGAAAAATGCAAGAATGACTAGGGTGGTAGGCTCGAGGTGAGTTTGAGTGATGTGCATTTACTTCACGTGACTTCTCCCTTCCCACTTTCATTCATGGCTAGTACGAGCCATAACCATTATAGATTTCATCACCCTTTAACATTCAATTATCACCCTTTAACATTCAATTCGATTAATGCATCCAACTATACCAAAGTCTCCATACATTCCAATATAACAATGCACCAACTATTGTGGCTAGCCCCAATTCACATATAACGATTTTCTATGGATACAACCAATCTTTCCATTAAACCAAGGCATACAACAATTGTTTATAAACTACAATGTGACATAACTCAAATATCTTGTTGTGGATAACATATTCCAACATGGCTTCCAATTCAAACAATGCATGTACCCTTGTGGTATGAAGTCACCACAATACACATATAAATTAAGCATGGAGTTTAGTTCATGTCTCAAAATAAATGTAACATAATAATACTTGTGAATGTCATATAAAAACAAGACCATTCCCTTTTAAATCAAATCTCCTTTATCATCATATTTGATTAATCATTCTGATGGATATTTTAAATGTAAATAAACTGTAGGGCTCATCTCAGCCAGCTCATAAGCATGTAAAACATAACTATTGTTTCTTCGTCATAGTTACGCAAGTTTCACAGGGGGTCCCACATATTAGTATTTTATTAAATATAGTTAAATAATAAGTCATAAGGTGTTTGCAACCATTGGCAAGCAGGTATCCTATGTTACTCTTTTGAGCATCAACAATGTTGTTATCCTTATGATTTGTTTACAAATATCATTCAAAAAGTGCATAGTAAATAAATCATGAAGAATGAGAAATCACACACATACAAAGTACACCAATATTTTTACGTGGAAACCCAATGTGGGAGAAAACCATGAAATTGTTTTTCTTATATGGCTTTAAGAAGTACATTCATTGGAAGCACCAACTTCCTTTGTTCTTCAACTACAACTAGAAGGAGGCTCCAACCCCCTAGATCTCAGGCTACAACCTGAGGGAGATCCAACTCCCTAATTCTCTAGATACAACTAGAAGGAGGCTACAACCTCCTATGTTCTGTAGCTACAACCAGAAAGTGGCTAAAACCACCTATCCTTGCCCTGTCCAAACCGTTCTGAAGTATAAATGTCAAATGTAAACAACTTGTCACTGTCATTGAATCAACTCTGTCATTATAATAACTGTCACTGAAAGCCTGTCCCAACCTGTACCAAACTTCTTCAAAACTTTCCCACATATCTATGACTTGTCTATACTACAACACACGAGTATCCATGCCTTTCCCTACTACAACTCATGGATGTATGCGCCTCTTCTTGTTGCAACTCGTAGACTAGAAAAAAACTCAACTAGTACACCAACACTCTCTCTATATTTCTATTTGTCTCAATGTCTCAGTCTCTGTCACTGTCTGATCACTCTGTATCTTCTCACAAATTGGATGATCTGATAGAAACAATACTCATCCAATATCCAAGTAGATCTAACACAACCATGTACTAGGTTCATACATATGTCTTACTGAACTCATGTAATATACGAACCCATTACATTAACCATACATCAAACCCTCACTATCATGCAAACCCAGGTTGTACTCATAACACTATGTCTCAACCATAAACCCTCAACCTTACTCCAAATAACATAGGATATGTCTTAACAAGATGCTCAATGAAGTATCCC
The DNA here is from genome assembly GCA_900067695.1 of Picea abies. Classification (NCBI taxonomy): domain Eukaryota; kingdom Viridiplantae; phylum Streptophyta; class Pinopsida; order Pinales; family Pinaceae; genus Picea; species Picea abies. The sequence goes on along the minus strand of CBVK0100603006.1, from coordinate 7,948 downwards.
AACAACAAACAACCAATACAATAGCATTGTAGATATGTCTTGTACATAATTTACTGTACAACAAATAGTCCCTTAAGGACAAGATCTCAATATCCCATGACCATATCAAAAAATTTACCAAGGATCTACTTTAGAGAAGCATATAACATACATTTTGTTGTTGTAGATAGCTTTGATGTACCTTCTTACTTTTCGATCTTCTTGTAGCTTCTTCTTTGCTCAACAACTTGTCACTGAATATAGATTTGATCTTCCTTTTCAACTTTGGCAATAGATACACACTTTGTCTTCATTAAACCCGTGGGTATCCATTCTTTATTGAAATGTGGCATGTGGATGTCTGCATCCTTCTAGTATTGAAACCTACAAATATATTCAGTAAAACCCTAGTTGAGTACCTACAGTCTCGACCCTTTGATCCTACAACTTTGTCGTTGCTTCAGACCTACTGCTATATATTTGTCAATGATACCTATTTAAAACATTTATCAAAATAGATATTCAATATGCTCAAATTAGGTGCTAATGGGAGACCCCTGCTCTCTTATTTATACTCTCCAAGTAGCTTCCTTTAGGGGTTATCTTCTAACTATTTTACCCACTTTCCTTCTTTTTGGGCTAACCCACTTTTAATTACTTTTCCCACTTACAACCACTTTACCATAAATAGTAAACTCACCCCTTCTTGTTGCAACTAATTTATTTTTAATTATTTTCTTATTTCAACAACTTTACCCATGATTAAATCCTAGTCACAACCACTTTGGCTAGTAAACTTCTTTTAGAAGTTTATAGAATAATTGACTTCTTTGACTTTCTAGGGGCTTCTAGATAACTCATGAGGGTTCTCCAAATGATTAAATCCTAGTCACAACCACTTTGGCTAGTAAACTTCTTTTAGAAGTTTATAGAATAATTGACTTCTTTGACTTTCTAGGGGCTTCTAGATAACTCATGAGGGTTCTCCAACTTCACTAAGCCATATCTCCTCAACCACGAGGAACTATGTGATGTACCACATATTACCGGAAACGGCATGACATGTATTATCCATCTATGATAGTCTTTCTTGAAAATTCACTGATCTTCATTACATTATTCCTCATACAAATAAGGGATACTTATCCATACCTCTGGGGATACCAGAATATGCTACCCGACTTGCTTCAAGGGTTGACATCAATGGAAACTAACCCAATTAATCAACATGGATTTTCCCAGGTTATATATTGTTTTTATTTGTGGATGGAGTGTGAATATTTATTTATGTTCTCCATTTTTCATATTTAACCCATTTCATAAATTTTAAGTAGAAAACCAATAATTAAAGAATATGACATTTAAAGGAAAATAACCTTCACAGTAAATATTTCAATATTTTATTAGATATGCTGTGATGAAATTTCCAATGGAATATCCACGTAAGTTCACAGATCATATTGGTATCATAACTGGTTTCTTTTTTGTATTTGTGGGAAGTTGTAGGATCTAGGAATCAATTTAAGAAGAAAGTCATAGGACCTTATCCATTGCCAAAAATTATGTTCATAACAACCCTCGAGATCCACTAGAGGAGATATTTGTGAAGATGGAAGAGAAAGTTGTTGATATATCTTGCAATATGTCCCTCCTCATGACGACTCTAGTAAGTGAGCTATGACCATTCATAGAAGTTGGAGGCTCGAAGTCAAAGATTCGATCAGATGGAAAATCGAGAGATAATGAAGACCTAGAAAAAGAGTCACAGAAATAAACTGAGAAAGAGAATTCAAGTTCCAGTGCCATAAAGCCTTCACAGTCCCTAGTCAATATGGAAGTGAAATTGGACATAAAGCCATACCAGGGTGAGATCGATGCATTAAAACATAATAATTGGTTGCAACAACTAGAAGTTTATTTCAACATTCACTATATAGATGAAAATATATCATTTTCCATACTCAATTTAGAGGGTCTTGCTTTAACATGGTGGGAAATCCATACAAAAACACTTAGGTTGGAGGGTTTGTTGGAATATTCACCAATACTTATAGGGGGGTGAATCAATACTGAGAAGTTTTTTCCATTTTTAATCACAACATGTAAATATTAACTTGTCAACAATTCCATTCACTTATAATTGTATTTAACATATCGTAAACATACAACCATAAGTGGTACCATTCAACCACCCATTACATCATATACATTGCACAAGATATTTTTACATGGAAACCCAAATGGGAGAAAACCATATAATTTTTTCTTATATATTCATAAGATTACATTCATAATAAGAACTAACTGGAAGGAGGTGTCGATCTCCTGTTTACAGGACCCAACCTAAAGGAATCTACAACTCCCTAAATTCTCCATCTCCAACTGGAAGGAGGCTCCAACCCCCTAGTTTTATGAGCACCAACTCAAAGGAAGCTACGACTACATGAATTATCCATCACCAACTAGAAGGAGGATACAACCCTCTTTCCTTGCCTCTTCCTTCCTCACTAAAATATAAATGGAGACTCAACCTGTCACTGAAACTTTCAATGATAATCATCCTGCCATTGCCATTTATAATCAACCTGTCACTATCACTGATACTCAACCTGTCACTATCACTGATAATCAACCCGCCACTATCAATGATACTCAACCTGTCATTGTCACTGATAATTAGCCTGTCACTATCAGTAATACTCAACCTGTCATTTTCACTCATAATCAACCTATCACTGTCACTGATACTCAACCTGTCACTGTCATTGATATATATACATCAACATAATCAAACCAGGTCCATTCACATAGATCATATGCCAATATCACCAAGAACATATCTCAAAACATATGCCCAACATCATCAAGATATGGATCCAAACCATCTTCCAAGATACACCTCAAGCATGTTCCGTAATATCCATAAACCATGTACCAAGGATATGTCTCAAACATATGCCATATTATTCATGATATTCCTCAACTATGTACCAAAATATGTGCCTCAAACATATGCCATATTATTCATGATATGCCTCAACCATGTACCAAAATATGTGCCTCAAACATATTCCATATCATTCATGATATTCCTCAACTATGTACAAAAATATGTGCCTCAAACATATGCCATATTATTCATGATATGCATCAAACCATGTACCAAGCATGTACCAAAATATGTCTTAAGCATGTAACAATCATGTACCAACATATTTAATATGTGCATCAATCATAAGCCATGATCTCCAAAATATCACCAACATATGTCTCTAGCCATGTGCTAAAACTCTCCAAGATATGCCTTAAGGAATATGCCATAACATCAAGATGAAAAATTCAAGACATATAGAAAATCATACCTTTTATCATGTGAGAAACCTGGTGCATAAGATCACATGCCAACATACCTTCTTCAACTTCAACATCAACAAGATAACATCTTCATTAAAATTTTCAACTTCATCAAGACACATATCCTCGATTCACCTACTGTAAACCCACAAACATCCGTGCTTTGCCTCACTATGACCTGCGTACATCCACGCCTTGCTCCACTGCAACCCACAGATAACCTTAGAAATATGGTTTAGTCACTTCCATACTCCTTTCTCTCCTTGAAATCATTTATCCTAGGCCATATTTTCTTTGTTGAGATCTCCAATCCTCCTAGCACAAGTGCAGACCCACTTATGTTAGCTCCATTCACAAAAAATCACTTGCTTGGATGAAAAATTGAAAGTTTTTTTATGTGTATTTATACTTTTCCAAATACCTACTTTATTTGAATTTAGGGTCGACCTGTAACTTATTGTTTTCAATAACTTTTATCTTTTAATTAATTTTGGGACTGACTTGTAACTTCTCATCCTTAGATCTGGGGATTCTTGACCATACTTTGGGGCTTCAAATTTAAGAGGGAATAAATTCTAGTCTTCTTCTAGGGTTGACATCACCCATTACTTCTAGTGGATTATGAGGCTTCCAGACTTCTTCTAGGGTTGACATCAATGACAACCAACTTTCCAAAAGGGTGATTCATCAATAACTAGGTGGTAGAACTTCAAAACCCACAATTCTACCTTATCAGGTATATAGAGGACCAATGGATATGATGGCACTACTTTAGGCCTAAGTAATGACATAGTGTATAGGAGTACACCATCGAGTTGTAAAGATGGCCATCATGTTGGCTATCTCTCCCAAGAGCCCATATGTACTCCTCAACTATATTGGAGTTATACATAGCCATCTATGAAAGAAAGTGATGTTTTTCAAGTCGAGGATAGTGGACGAGGCAAGTGTACATGCACAATATCTAGAAAACATAGGCTACATGAAATGCCAGCCAAGCGGTTCCAAGCAGAAAGAGCACCAGGAAGATTCCAAGGAAGGGAAGAAGAAGTGGAAAAGGGGAAAGGATAGGAATACTACAATCTCTACACATTAGTGCAAGGATCCCGACAACCATTTAAACTATTGCAATATTGATGGTCACACTGAGGAAAAGTGTTGGAAACTACATCCAGAGATGAACCCAAAGAACCACAAGAAGGAATCAAAGAAAAATAATCTTCTAGCCATAGATTTGATAAATCAAGTTGAAATCATATCCGATGTGGATGAGAATATTGGTTGCACATCATTGGAGAAGGAGGTGAATCTAGGTATCCTTCATCACTAGGGAGATAAGGAGATTACCAAGCTCTTCCACATCAAGATTCAAAAGAAGAAAACCAAGATAGATGCTCTTTTCGACTCTAGTTCATAGGCTAATATCATAGAAGTGGACCTAGTCAACAACCTTGGATTGGAGGTTCACAAACATCCTATCTCCTATCCATTGGGTTGGGTAAACAAGGAAGCAAAGATCAAGGTAATGAAACAATGTAAGATTAAATTTGCGATAATTGTTGATTTTATTAATGAAGTGGAATTAGACATAGTACCCCTTGATGTATGTGGAGTAGTGTTTGGAATCCCATACATGTGTATGAGGGATGCAATATTATTGTAAAGAGACAAGCAATACCGATTGATCAAGGATGGGAAGTCCTAAATCATTAAGGAACATAATTTAATGCAGCTTGAGTTGGCCTAATTGTTAAGAACATGTGTTTGCTCCTAAGAGGTCACAAGTTCAAATCTAGAGGGGAGTAGGGTATGTATACCTCCGTAGAATCTACCAGCCAAATCGCTAGATGGAGGGGGTTTCATACACCAATTTGGTGTTTTGCTTGGCTGTGACCTTAAAAATAGATTATTATTATAAAGGAAAGTTAAAGATCTCACTGGTAAGTGCCAACTAAGCCAATAATTTGATAAGTTCCAGTAAGAAATATGTTTTAATTTTATGAAGAGAAAATCATTCTAAGGGTGAGTTGATGAGAGAAAAGGCATCCCTAGAGGGGTGTACTAAAGAGTAGAAAAATCAATTGGAGGAGTTGCTACATGTATATAGAGGAGTTTTCTAGGAGCCTAAATGGATACTACCCAAGAGGGATGTGGAGCATGAAATATAGTTATTTCTAGATTCCTCATTGTTGAATATTGGGTTGTATAGACATTATATTCTATATGGAAATGAAGTGAAGAAGCAGTTGCAATAGTTGTTGGAGCATGGTGTGATTCAAACAAGCACCTCACCTTGTGGGTCACCTATCATAATTTTACCAAAGAATGATGGGACTTGGAGAATGTGTATAGACTATAGAGAAGTGAATAAGATTACACTAAAAACTCGACACCCTCTTACCAAGATTGATGATCGGTTAGATTAGTTGTAACATGAAAAATATTTCACCAAGTTGGATCTCAAATCGAGATACCACTAGGTACGCGTCAAGGAATAAGACACTTGGAAGACTTCCTTCAAGAAAATGTAAGGTTTGTATGAATGGTTTGTCATTCCATTCGGTTTATGTAATGCATTAGATACATTTATAAGATTGATGAATGATGTATTACGCCCATATCTAGATTCATTTTTATAGTCTATTTGGATGCTATATTTGCTTACAATTCTACAAGGGAGGATCATGCCTCACATCTTGTACATTTGTTAGAGACTCTAAAGAAGCACCAAATGCTGGCTAACCTCAAGAAATGTGAGGTTTCTCAGCAGTCTTTGGTGTATTTTGGATATATGATCAGTGGAGGGGAGCTCAAAACAAATCCCACAAATATGGAGGCCATCATGAAATGGATAGTTCCTATAAATTCTACTGAAGTTAGGAGCTTTATTGGGGTAGCATAGTACTTTTGAAATTTCATAGCTTCATTTTCAGTAGTATTTGCACCACTCCACACCATAACAACGAGTGGTAAGAGTGTTCAGTGGGGGAAGAATCAACAAAAAGATTTTGATGAGATGAAAAGAAATATCAATAAATCACTATTTATTGCATTACCAAACTAGAAAAAACCTTTCAAAGTGGAGAAAAAATCAAGTGTGTATGTCTTTGGAGCATTTTTAATGCAAGGAGGAAGGCGTGTATACTATCAATTTGAAATATTTCATGGGGCAGTTCTCAACTACCCTACCTATGACAAGGAACTCTAAGCCATAGTTAAAGTTGTCAAGAAGTGGAAGAACTATCTGATGGGAAAGGATACCATCATCCAGACATAACACTAGCTGCTACAATATTTGTAGGTCAAGAATAAGCTACAACAAACTAAACATTACAAGTGGATGGGGTTTTTACAAAAAAATCATCTAGTCATCAAGTATAAGAAGGGAAACATAAACACGTTGGCAGACATGCTTTCAAGGCCACCCACATCCAAGATTATATCTTTGGGAACTCTAATGCACATGGATCCTTTTACCCATGATGCATATAGAGAGGCATGCACAGAAGATGAGGACTTCAAGGAGGTGTTTTAGTAGCTACATGGCCAAACTCATATAGAAGAAGGTAATGGCAAGGGTTACTATCATTTCCAAAATGGATTACTCTACAATATTGACAAGATCCATGCCACTAAAGGTGAGCCACTGAAGCTTATCAGAGAGGATCACACCTCCAAGGTTACAGGACATTTTGGTGTTGGGAAGATAGTTGCCAACTTATAGAGGTATGTCTACTGGTCTAGAATGCAAGAAGATGTAGCACAATATATTAGAGGATGTATAATTTTTTGTACCAGCAAGCCCAATACCATGAAGAAATGTCTATACTATCCCTTACCTATACCCACTCGACCTTAGAAAAGTTTTCCATGGGTTTTGTGGGAGGTTTACCAACAACTAGGAAGGGACATGACTTTCCATTTTTGGTAGTTGACAGGCTCAACAAGATGTGCATTCTCATACCTTGTAAAAGATTTCTTTGTACATTTTGGACTACATTGTGGGATAAGATTGACACTAAGTTGAAGATATCTACAACATTCCTTCCACAGATACATGGGTAGACAAAACTATTCAACATGAATTTGGTGCATCTTCTAAGGGGTTACAATCATAAGTATTTGAAGCAATGTTATTATAATTGAAAACAATACTGAAATGGTTGACTCCAAAAATGTGAAACTGGACCGCACTCAAAAAAAACTAGAAAAAAATAGTCGACCAAAAACTACAAAAAATATTTAGATTTTCAAAAAAATATATATATATTCATGTGCATTCATATGAATCCAAAATATTTATACACAAATATGCAAAGTTTCAAGTTATATAGCAAGTAAGAGTGCATATAACCACAATAACACCAAGTGCAATCCATTTTTCAACCAAAATACATAAACAACAAGGCTCTAAATGGCCTCTATAGTAAAAAAAAAGCATGGTACAACAAATAAATACATATAATAAATATCATTACCTATATTATTATCCTCATCATGAGTGTCACCCTCTAAGCATTAAAATAAGATAGAAAAAGCCTAGCATGCATAATATGTTATTTTAGTTGAGTGAAGGGTACATTTTTACTAGGGTCACGACAAAAGAGTTCAACAA
>CBVK0100603005.1:0-17143 GCA_900067695.1 Picea abies | reverse complement strand
AAATTTATTCTTCCACTTTCAACAAATTTGTAGTTTGTTATATACTTTCAAAAAATATTTGTTTGCTAAATACTTTCAAAAAATAGATGGTGCTCTGCCTGCCAAACGTCATTTTATTTTGCCCCATGTTCTGTGATATACATGTTGCACACAACATTTCTGTCATATACATTTTTCACCAAACACTTTGTTTCATTTACAGTTTGACCCCATTTTCCACAATTTGCTTTCTAACCTCATTGGCAGGGACTATGCTGCCACGCGGCCTTGTTTAATTTAATTTATTGCATACATATACTATTTATCCTATGAATCATTGCATTATTTCTTTATTATTCCTTGCCCATGGCAGCAAAGACTATATAAATAAATTTTCCATTTTCTAATAACTTCTACATGCAAATCAAAGCAAAGTTGTAACCTAATTTTCAAATCAAAGCAAAGTTTTAACCAAAGTTTTAAAGCATTTCATTTTTGAACCAATATTTTAACCTAAGTTTTAAGAAGACGCTGTCTTATTTACTATACAAATTGGTTTGTTGAATTTAATTAGTATCGCAAACAACCCAACAAGTTTTAACCCATAGTTTTGTTTTTATCCTAAGTTTGAACCTTGAGGTCTTATTTTGCCTCATATCGAGGTTGTTTTGACCCTTGTCATATCCCTGCTACGTGTTCGCTACTATATGTGTTTACTGTTAATTTTTGTGTCATTCCATGCATACTGCCATCGATACTCTCCTTCTCTCCTCTTCTATGATCTGGATCCTTCTCTCCTCCTCTATGATCTGGTTGTATGATGTACTTGTCTTGATAGAGATGGTCTTAGTCTCTTTTTCCAACAGCCTTCCAAGCTATAGAACTAGCCTTCTGAGCTACAAAACTAGATATGAAGGCTACAGAACTAGCCTTATGGGCTATAGAACAAGATATGAAGGCTACAAAACTAGATTCAAGTCCAACTTTGTTTTGGGATTATAGAGATGATTGGAGAGGTTCAAGGGGAGATTCTTCCATGCACTAGAAGGACAACAATGCAAAAAAAAATAGGTGAGTAAACATGAATTTATTTCCATTTTGTTAGACTTAGACAATAGCTCACTTATTTTTACTATTCATCCATTGGCTACTGGCATGAAGTTCACCCTTATTTACTCCTAGTCCTATCATGATCACACACTTGATACCTCTTTTTCTTATCCTTAGAATTACATGTTTTAGTCTAGCTCTTCTTGCATGTCTTAGTTAGTAAGTCATAGCTTGTATAGACACTGGAATGACTCAATTTCAATTCTTAAAAAAACCATCACCATCGATAAGTTATGAGTAGGTCATAGGTTTCATGAACGCCCCTTTAGTGGGTTGCCTCTATATGCATTGGGGTAGAATACTAGACATGTATATTCTTTAGACTAGTTCTTTCCCCAAATTGCTAGATGAAAGTGCATCTGTTCGAACATGGGAGAAAGAAGTGTGTGGTTTTATTTAGGGATCGAGTAGATACAAACAAAATCCAGGCCTAGAGGGAGTATGAGGCAAAAGTGATTCAAGCACTAGGCATGTTTGGTGAATTAGAAGAGACTAAGTGGCACTAAAGAGATAAGCATGGAGAAGTCTGGGAATGATAAAGAATAGAGTCCACACGATGAATTGACTTAGAAAGGTAACACATTTTCATAACAAATTCCAATGTGAACAATTTATCTAGAAATTGGAAGGGCTCATGAAGGTAGGTAGGTAATATTTCTATGCTCAGTAGGATCAGGACCCAAACCCATACTCTTCCCATAGAGTAATAGTGGGGTAGCACATCCACCCACTGCTAGACCATAATCGATCATACTCCCTCCTTTCTTATCTCATATGCATTTTGAGATTTTAGAAGGGAACCTAGAGTTATAGAGAATCGATTGGTAGGAATGAATCATATATAGGTGGCCAACCTGTTACTTGGCTCCCCTAAGGCTTCGGATCTAGATCCTTGTTTCAAACCAATCAATCTTATTTAGCAACTAGAATAGCTCAGTATCAATAAATCACCTCTAGAACTATTGATAGTGACCCACTAAACAAATGCATGCCTCGCCTATATAGCTCAATCTTCGAATCTACTCCTATCTTAAATCACATTATGAAAAACCAATACAATGTATATAGGATAGGTGGTTGGTGCCTATGTGGCTAATTGTCAATTCATAAACTATGAATGTTAGTTCACATGCTCATACATCTTCTCTCTATAGGTAAATAAATTTAGGGAAGGGTGGGGCCAAATTAGGTCAAGGACCAACTCGACTCCAGCTATAGGAACCTTTTTTGGGAAAAAAAAAACATACTTTACCTAGCCATAGACACCACATATTGTTTTGATTTTACCTTCGAATAAATTCCTCAATCTAAACTTCAAGCACTTGAAACTTGTATATAGGAAAACCTTCATCACTAGTGGAATAGATTTCGGATACACAAATAACAATGTCAAAATTATAGAAAAATACTCACCCCCAAACACCAGAAAGATGTCGGAATTAAAATCTCAAGTAGAAAAAATAGACCAGGAATGTAAAAGCATTAGGAAATCACTCGAAAAGTCAATACAAAAACTCACGAGGAGTTACTAGAAGAAATAAGCCTCAACAATGAGGCACTCAAACAAGAGTTGACCCATAAGCTTAAAGAAAAAATTTCAACGGAAGTCAGAATTGAATTACAAAAAGGCATGGATAATCTAAAACAAGATCTTAAAGACTATTTTTCAAGAACTCAGGGTTAACCTACAACGAGTTTTGGGAAAGTTTAAACAAGAAATAAATGATGATTTGCAACAAAGTTTGGTTTTGATGACACAACATCAAGAAGAAAAGCTTAATGAGATTTTAAATTTAATAAAAGGCCAAGGGCACCAACAAGCCACCCAACCAGAGCCAAGTGACTCAAGCACATCTAACATGTCACCACCACCACCACCACCTCCCTACAATTAAAATTCCCAACCTATATCACAACATCAAACCTTAATAATGTATCCTCCCAAAGCCAAAATTGAACTATCAAAATACAATGGAGGCGATAACCAATGCATGACTTGGTTTAACAAAACCGAAGAATATTTCCATATATATAATATTACAATCGATGAAGAAAAGGCCAAGTATGAATCCATGTACCATGAAGGCATTGCATACAATTGGTATCTATGGTGGAAAGGAAGAATTCAGTCATATAATTGGAATTCTTTCAAAAATGATTTTTTTTTAAGATTCTGGGGCATCTCGGAAAAAGAATTTTTTTCAAAACTCACGAGATTACAACAAAAAAATGCAGCATAGATGAATTTACGCATGAATGGGAAGCTATCGCCACCCGAGTATTTGGACTATATGATGATCAATTACTCCAGACTTACATAGGTGGTCTCAAACCACATATCCAAGATGACTTAACATTACATGAGGTTACTACAGTAGAAATAGCAATATGCAACGCAAAAGCCACAGAAGAAAAACTAGAAGGACAATCAATATTCAACAAGGTTTGCTCAATAAGCAGTGTACCTTAGACCATAGAAAATGACAAATACATACCACCCAATCTACATGAATATAGAAGAAGAAGTTTAGAGTCCCAAAGGACAAAAGAAGGAAAATGTAAATGATGTGGAGAGAAATGGGACCCAAGACATAGATTTCAGATTGAAGATCACTCAAAAAAATTGTACACTTGTAAAGAAGAAAAAGATGACGAATCAGTCTTATCAGAATCAATAAATGAAGAAATGGGAAATTTCCAAAATGACACTTTATAACTCATAGAAGACAAAAAACCAAGAATATCGCTCGCAACCATCACAGGCATTACCCAAGCACAAACTCTCAAATTAAAAGGACATGTCAAAAATGATAATGTCACCGTACTAATCGACACTGGAAGTACTCACAATTTCCTCGATATAATGATTGCAAGGAAACTCAAATTATTTGTATATCCAGTTCCAGATATGAAAGTGATGGTTGGAGACGGCAAAAAAAATGGAAATGTCGGAAAATTCCATAAGGTGAAACTCCAAATCCAAGATTTCAATTTGGAATCAAAACTTTACACCATCCCTCTGGGAGGAGTAGATGTGGTTTTAGGATTCCAATGGTTACAAACCTTGGGAACATACTCAGCCAATCACCATGAACATTTTATCCAATTCAAGTGGCAAAGGAAAAGTTAAAAATAAATGGTTTTCAACCTCCACAAACACAAGTTGTGTCGCCATAACAAATGAAAAAAATGATCTGAAAAGGGGCAACCGCATACTTCATCTAATGCCACAACATAGAAATACAAGAATCTGAACAGGATGAATCCAAAGCATTAGACGTCCAAGATCTAATTCAAAAACATAAGAAGGTATTTCTAGACCTTCCCATGGAGTTACTCCCTCAAAGGAGAATTGAACATATAATTGAAGTTAAACTAGGATCAATCCCAGTCAAGGTTAGACCATACAGATACGCTCATCACCACAAAATAGAGATAGAAAGATTAGTCCAAGACCTATTAAAATGTGGTGTCATCATGAAAATCAGAAGTCCATATGCAACTCCAATAGTGTTAGTTCAAAAGAAAGATAGATATTTCATATTATGCATAGATTACCAAGGGATAAACAAAATAACAATTAAAAATAAATTTCCCATCTCGTTTATTAATGAAATGTTGGATGAACTTCACGTAGCAAGATATTTTTCAAAAGTTGATTTAAGATCTGGGTACTATCATATTAGATTCAAACTAGAAGATGTATCCAAGATTTCTTTCCGGACACATGAAGAACACTACGAATTCAAGGTGATGCCTTTTGGGATAACTAATGCCCCTGCCACTTTCCAAGCAACAATGAATGAATTATTTCACCCATACTTATGAAAACATGTCTTAGTTTTCTTTGATGATATATTAGTGTATAGTAAAACATGGGAGGAGCATATGAAACATTTGAGACAAGTGTTATCTCTTCTGGAGGAAAATCAATTCTATGCCAAAATGTCAAAATGTACATTTGGCAAGGAGGAGTAGAGTACCTTGGTCACATCATATCCAAAAAAGGAGTCAAGGTAGACCCCAAGAAAATTAGGGCAATCATAGAATGGCATAAACCCAAAAACATATCCAAGTTACGAGGATTTCTAGGATTGGCATGATACTATCGAAGATTCATCAAGAATTATGCTCATTTAACTGCCCCTCTAACAAATCTCCTTAAGAAAAGAAAATTCCAATGGAATGTGGAAGCACAAAAATGTTTTGAAAACTTAAAAAACATTATGTCCATAAGCCCGGTATTAGAAACACCTGACTTCTCCAAACCCTTCATCATCGAGTGTGACGCATCAGGTTTTGGAATTGGAGCAATATTGATGCAAGATGGGAACCCAATAGCTTTTGAGAGAAGGAAATTAAATCAAACAGAATGCTTACAATCCACTTACAACAAGGAAATGATTTCCATCATGCAACCACTAAAAAAATGGTGCCAATATCAATTGGGAAGTAAGTTCTTGATAGGAACAGATCATAGCATCCTCCAGTACTTGTTACAAAAAAAAAAAACATTTTCAGTCGAACAACAAAAGTTGATAGAGAAACTTGCCACGTTTGATATGGAAAGTCTACATAAAAGAGGAAAAGACAACGTCGTGGTTGATGTCCTATCACGAAAAGATGAAGAAACACAAGTTTTAGGAATATCAATAGCCATTCCAGAATGGTTGGATGAAATATGAACTTAGTATGCAAAAAACCCGAAGACTTTCCCTATAATCAACAATTTAAATCAATATCCTAAGTTCGAATGGAAAAACAACATATTATGCTATAAAGGGAGAATCTAATTAAATACCAACTCAAGGTTTAAAGCCAAGGTTCTTCAAGAATCTCATGATTTCCCAGCTGCAGGTCATGTGGGATTTTTCAAAACATACTATAATGCATGAAGATCATTTTTTTGGAAAGGGGTGAGTGAAGATATTCAAAAATATGTAGCAGAATGTGATCTATGTCAAACGAACAAGAATGAAAATGTATTGACCTCTGGGTTACTCCACCCGTTACACGTTCCCAACCAAAAATGGGAAGAAATTTCAATGGATTTCATTGAAAGACTACCCATATCTAACGGAAAAGATAAAATGTTAGTAGTAGTAGATAGACTAACTAAGTATGCACACTAAATTGGAGTAAGGAAAATGGATTCAACAAAACAAATGGCTGAAATATCTTGTAAAAATATTTACAAACTACACGGGTTCCCTAAGGTTATCATTAGCGATAGAGATGCCAAATTTAAAGGGAAATTTTGGAGAGAATTTTGCAAATAGATCGGAACCTATCTCAATATGAGCTCAGCTTACCACCCTCAAATAAATGGTCAAACAGAAGTCGTCAATAAATGTTTAGAAACCTATCTTCATTGTTTTATCTCCGACAAACAAAATAAATGGTTTCAATGGTTGAATCTTGTTGAGTGGTGGTAGTGGTATAATTCCACTTATCACACATCAGCTAAAATGACACCTTTCCAAGTTATTTATGGTTACAAACCTCCATCATGGAAGGATTTTTCCACCAACCACATAAAATTTGTGTCATTAAAATACCATTTGGACAAAACTTAGAAAATCCTTCAGTTACTCAAAGAAAACTTAACAGTTGCAAGGAACCGAATGAAGCAACAAGCTAACCAAAACCTAACAGAAAGAGAGTTTGAAGTAGGATATTGGGTATTTGTGAGACTTCAACCTTACAAACAATTATCCCTTAAACAACTTGGAAAGAATAAATTGGCTTCAAAATTTTATGGACCATATCAAATAAATAGAAAAATCAGTCACGTAGCCTACCAGCTGGATTTATGAGATAAAATTTGTATCCACAACGTCTTTCATATATCATGCCTAAAGAGAGTCTTGGGACAACAAAAAAAGGCACAAACTATACTTCCTATGTTGAATGAGGAAGGAAGAATCATTTTAGAGGTCAAATCCATTATTGCCACCTGGGAAAAGAGATTATATTCTCGAGTAATCAAGGAATATCTGATTAAATGGAAAAATCTACCAGAAGAAGACGTTGCATGGGAGTTAGAGAAATTTCTCCAGTTACATCCTTCCTTATCATTGCTTTGAGGACAAAGCAAAATTTAAGGGAAGGGACATGTCACAATAAATAAATAATATAATATAAAGACATTAAAATAATAAATAAAAGTAAAATTAACATTAATGTAATAAAAGGTCATGACTCTTCATAAAACCATAAATGGAATATATATAGGTAGGCCCTATATTTGTAATATAATATTATTTTACAATCAATTATTATTATATGTATCTTATTATGGATTCAGAGTGAATTTGTTCATTAAGAACCCCTTGTGTTCTTAACAGTGTCATGCATCAGTTGGAAAAGAAGTGGAAAAAGGTCAAAAGCATTGGGTGCCAATGGAAAGCTAAGAAGATAGAAGAAGAAGAAGAAATCTGAAGAAGCAAAGGAAAAGTATAAATAAGAAATTAGTGTGGAGGGGAAAGGGTTGTTAGTGTTATTGGGTGGGTTAGTGTGTAGTAGAGGAGCGAGCAACGACATCGTTGCTACTGTTATCATTGGTTGGGTTTGGTATCAGGTTAGAATAGTTATGATAACATATTGTAAGGGATTTCACTGAAATTATTGTGCTTACGTAGTAAATTATTGAGTATGTATGAGAGATACACATATTTTATGACAGTCTAATGATGTTGTTGATAATATAATGGATGGTTTTGGGGCCTTAAAAATTATTTTATTGTTGATCTGATATGATGTGAATGCATATATGTTTATGTTGCATAACTATTTCATTCTTGTCTATCTAGTAATTGATTAGTATCATTACATGTCTTTGTTGTTAATATATAAACCTAAGAAGTATAAAAGCTAGATCCGATGTTGCAATTTATTTAACTCCTTTCACTATTACAGTCGTAGTTGTGCTTCGGGTGAGCCTCCTTCCCTTACATAAGTTTGAATATGCCAGTGCATATAGACTACAATAGTATATTTTGTTGGTAACCTCTAAGAACCCTAGTCTCAATATCGCACCAACATATGCAATATTCATGCAAAGAGACAACCAGTACAGACTAATCAAGGATGGGAAGTACTATGTCATCAACGCGTATAACGGTAAATTGAAGATCTCACTGGTAAGTTCCAACCAAGCTAAGAAGTTTATTAGTTCCAATAAGAAATATGTTTTATTTTTCTTAAGAGAAAATCAGATTGAGGATGATTCAATAATAGCAAAGGCATATCTAGAGGGGTATACTAAAGAGAAGAAACATCAATTGGAGGATTTTCTACATGCATACAAAGGAATGTTCTAGGATCCTAAAAGGCTACCACCCAAGAGGGAAGTGGAGCATGAAATATAACTATTTTTATAATCGGCATTGCCAAATATTGGGTTGTATACATAGTCCATTATGGAAGCAAATGCAGTCAAGAAGAAATTGTAGTAGTTGTTGGAGCAGGGTTTTATTCAACCAAGAACCTCTCCTTGTGGGTGACCTATCATAATTGTACCAAAGAAGGATGGGACTTGGTGAATTTTTATTGACTACGGATAATTGACCAAGATTACATTAAAACCTCAACACCCTCTACCCAGGATCAATGATCTATTAGATCATTTGCAGTACAAAATAATTCACCAATTTGTATCTCAAATTGAGATACCACCAAGTACGCATCGAGGAAGAAGAAACGTAGAAGACTTCCTTCAAGACAAGGAAAGGTTTGTATGAATGGTTGGTCATGCCATTTTGTTTATGTAATTCACCTACTATATTTATGAGATTGATGAATGATCTATTACACCCATATCTAAATTCATTTGTCATCTCATGCAGGTGTTGGAGACTCTAAAGAAGAACCAGTTGTTGACTAACCTCAATAAATGTGAGTTTGCTCAACAATATTTGATGTATTTGGGGTATGTGATTAGTGGAGAGAAGCTTAAGATAGATCCCAAAAAGATGGATGCCATCATGAAATGGCGAGTTCATACAAATGTCATAGAAGTTAGGAGTTTTGTTGGGATAACACAATACTTGTGGAAGTTCATAGCTTCATTTTTAGTGGTCATTCAAGCACCAATTCGTGCATTAGAAAACTTGCAAAATCCTTTCGAGGTGGAGATAGATGTAAGTGGGTATGCCATGGGAGTATTTTTTATGGAAGGAGGAAGGCTTGTATGCTATCATTATGAAATATTTCATGGGGCAGTTCTCAACTACCCTACTTGTGACAAGGAACTTTATGCCTTGGTTCAACATGTCAAGAAGTGGAAGCATTATTTTATGGGAAAGGAGACCATCATCCAGACATATCACTAGCCACTATAGTATTTGTAGGCCCAAATTAAAATTCAACAAATGAGACATTATTTGTAGGCCCAAATTAAACTTCAACAAATGATACATTATAGTATTTGTAGGCCCGAATTAAACTTCATACAAGGTTCTGGAGCCATTTCCTCAACAATAAAATGCACCATAGGCACACAACCCATTTTTATAAACACATTAGGCCGCATTTCCAGCATAAACATAGCCTAACAATGGATACCATCAAGCACAACCAGTTTGGTAATTCAGCCCCATGCTCCCAATAACTAAGGGATGTGAATTCTCACACCCGCCCTCTTACATGTATTAAGTGATTGAGATCTCATACACTCAAGGGGAAAATTATAAGGTAAATATACATTAACTTAGGATAACAACATGGGTTTCCCCTTGGATCCCCCTTTATTCCCCTCTCTTGTGGAATCATAGCCCCTCATAGTTATCGTCCCTCTCGTATTGTAAAGATTGGTTACTATTTTTATTAATTATTTTGATGTACATAATATACAATTCAGCCCCCATCCACATTAATCAATATGGGCTCTTCACCCCAAACATATCGGCTCACCATCCCAAGTCACATTTATACAATTACATTATAATTTGTGGGAATTAAAAATGGGGATGTTACATATATGGATAGCAAGGAGGAGTGGGGGGAGACCTCACAAGAGATGATTAAGAGCAGGAATTTTTTTTAGAAGATTAGGAAAATCCATTTTCAACTACAGGAGATGTTCAAGAAGTCATAGGAAAAATACAAGGCCATACATGATTAACACAGAACCGAGAAGTCTTTCAAAGTGGTAGATAGAGTTTGGTTACATCTAAAAAAGGAAATAATATTCAAGAATATGGGGTTAGCCATTACTCACACATATGGGGTTAGCCATGTATGTAATTTTAAGAATATTCTAGAAGGTCCAAAACCTTATCACACTTCAGGGATGAGGAAGTCAAAAACCTACCCCTAGATGGCTATTAGGTGATGTTAAATACTAGGCCACTAGGAGGAGAAGGGGTTCCATTATTTAGCATTGTGTGTGTTCCATAGTTGAGCAAAGCACCTAGGAGTGGTATTTTGAGAGAATAATAGAGGAGAGATTATATAGAATCCATACAAGCCATAGTGCCAAAGGAAACTCCATGAAGAGTGCCTCTTTCTTTGTACTCACATTTGATGAAAAGAGAGCAGAGCAACCTCACCTTCTAACTGAGTTTTCTCCATTATTGGGTTTCCCAGGTTATATCTTATGTTTATTTGTGGATGGTGTGTGAGTATTTATTTATATTCTCTATTTTTTGCATTTCATCTATTTCATACATTTTAAGCAAAAAAAATAGTAAATAAAGAATCTAGGATCTAAAGGAAATTAACCTTGATAGTAAAGATTTAAGTATTTTATTAGATCTATTGTGACGAATTGTCCAATGGAATATCAACAATAGTTTATAGATGACCAATGATCAACCTCCGAGTTTGAATATTTTTTTATATGTAAGAAGGAAACTTTGTCAAATGAAGAGAGTTCATGTTTGATTCTAGAAAGCAAGATTTTGAGTTTGTTCCCCATTGAATTTGAATGAGTTATCATCACCTTGATGACCAACATTCAGTTACCAAATATCATAAGGGATCTAATGTTTTCCCCCTTAGCAATGGATATACTACACCACAGGGAGTAATCCTCTGGCGAGTTATTCAAAACCTTTCTTAGCCCCCAAGCATACTAAATGATCTTGTTTCCTTTGGGATCATAAAGACTCCCACCCGCACCTACCACCCCTTAAATATCAATTTTAATAATATAATAAGGGGGATTTTATTGCACTAAAGGTTGATTCGTCATATAAAGCAATATTTGTATTTTCCTTTTTTAGGAGTATGAAATATAATCAATTTAAGTATATATTATGTAAAAGAAAAGAGTGAATTTTTAAGAGAAAAGGATAGATATATTTTTCAAAAAACAAGTCAAAAAACAATCAATTTTATATAATTAGTGATCCAGGTGGATATCAGTGGCTACCCACCTATTCCAACTACCTCACTTATAGATTTCATCTTGGCAGTTTCAGTTTTCATATTGGCAATTTGTTTTTACTAGTTTTCGGGTCCTAGACTTCTAGGGTTGTTTTGAGGCCCTAAACAACATTTTTAGAGCTCACCATAGCCAAATTGTAGTCAAAGCCAAAATTTGATGGCATAATGTGTAGTCCTCTAATAGACCTTTCCAATAGGCTATCGTGTGCCTAAAACGGAGATCATATGCAAAATTTATGACCCTGGGAAGTTGATGTACCAGCTTACCCCAAAGGAGCCCACGTGACTTTTGTCGCTTCATCTCTAAGGGTTAGGTTTTGGGATGTCTAGGGTTTTGGAATTCATATTTATTGTAAAAAGGCTTTCATAGCCTCATTGTACTCATCTTGTTGTGAATGAGTGTAGCCGTCACATCTATTCTCAGAGATAAGTTGCCACCATTCTAGCAAGCTTGTTTCAGTCTGCATTTTACTATTTCAGCATATTTCTTATTTAATAGAAGTCAAGTTTTACAGTATCACTATTATTATTCATTATGTATCTTTGTTAATATTATAAATCTGTGTTTTAATTTTGTTCCACTCATAAATATGTGTTGTAGGAAAATCTCCCTGTGGACAGGTAGATCGCCTCTGAGAGCTTGACCCTAACTCTAGACAGAAAATGCTTAACGTGGACACTAACTTCCTTTCAAATCTATCTAAGCTAACACATGAGAAAGAAGGATGACAGAAGTACCTCTTTATCGACGTTTGTCCCTGCACGCTCCTAGTTGCGCTTCGATCCCTTTGCTTCTCGCTGGATCCTGTGGACAAAACAAGATTATGACCACTTCCTACTCTGTTGATATTAGCTTGAAACAGATCTATCAATTAATGATAAGTTCATGTAACATTAGACACAAACTAGAAAGAAATAGGCCAAGCGTGTCATATTGATGAGAATAACGACAGT
Source organism: Picea abies (assembly GCA_900067695.1). Taxonomy (NCBI): domain Eukaryota; kingdom Viridiplantae; phylum Streptophyta; class Pinopsida; order Pinales; family Pinaceae; genus Picea; species Picea abies. The sequence continues at coordinate 4,711 of CBVK0100603005.1, read as the reverse complement.
GGTACTTACAATCGTAGATGCGAATGCGACAGCTTCTTCGAGTCCTCTTCATCTAACCCTTTTCTGAAAGATCCACAACCTGGACAACAACAGCTTCACTGATCACTCTCCTTTGGCTAACTGTGTATTTTCTCCAAGATCATAATTTTCATACTAGCAGTTCTTCCCCATCAGCTATGTTCCAACACCACTTATGAGATCATAAGTTTGGTGTAATTCTCCATTTCCATTCCCCTTTCACCATTAGAAAGCTTTCTTATATAGCCTTGGAGAGGCTTTAACCACTTGAGATATCCTTGGGGAAGTTGAGGATTTGCCTCCTTCAGTTGAGGACCTACCCTAAGATCATGGATGGACTAGGGATTCGAATCCAACTGCATTCCAAGAATGAAAATATGCTTCCCCCATTCATCTCAACAGCTTAACAACTTCCCAGAATAGGTAGTGCTCTCTCAAAAGGGCCATCAGAGCGTTGTAGCACTCCCTAGTAGGCTTTAGGGGGGTGCTAGCGCTTTCAAAATCTATAACGCTCCCTCAAAAAGGCCAGGGGAGCGTTATAGTGCTCCCTAATAGTGTAAGGGCGAGCGTCGGTGCTCCAAGATAGTGTAAGGGGGAGCGCTCCCCTCCAAAAACTCAGTTTTTGAGGTGCTTTCAGATGCTAAAAGGTTTCCAAGCCTGTTGACTCATTTCTCCTCTTCCAAATCAGATGTTTGAGGTGTTTCAAGTGTCTTTCTCATGTCGTTATAGGCACGACATAGGCATCATGGTGACATGCTTTCTTTGACACTTTACGACACTTGTGAGCAACATGCGACACTTGCGACCTTTGTAATGACGACACTTGTGACACTATCAAAGTGAGTAATTTTTATGTGTAACAATATGTATCAGTGGTATCAAAGTGGTCTTCTCCTTGTCATTTTTACTACATGTCCTCGACAAGGTCAGGGTATAGAGAGTTGGGTCTCGAGCTTGTTTCTCTTGAGGACAACTGCTCTCACATGCGCAAGAAACCTTCCATGGTGGGAAAAAAGAAATATGACAAGAAAGGAGATCCTTTCAAAATGTTACTCAAGGAATCCCTCGAGTGACAGACGAATGAGATGATGGACATATTTGCACAAATCCTTCGACAGTTGTAGACAAGTGACGCATCTACCTCAAGTGGAGGCACCTCCCCCTTCAAGGTACAAATCAATTTTAATATTCCTATATTTGAAGGTCAAATAGATGCGGATGTCATAGATAAATGGTTAAACCTTCTAGAAGGGTATTTTTATGTCCACAACTTTTTCGATAGAGAAAAAATTACATTCACGTTCCTCAAGGTCATGCCCCATGTCAAAGATTGGTGGGAGACTTTCTGTGAGAAAAAGGAAATTGAGGGATCCACATTATTTGTGTTTTCACCCACTTGGGGTTCCTTCATAGATGTTATTAAGGAACAATACTACCATGTTGGAAGTTATGATGACTTGTATACAATATGGACCACACTACGATAGGAAAGAGACCAAACAATGCTAGAGTTCACCAATGTATTCCATACCTTGCACACCAATATGGGTATCAAATATTTTAAGCAACATTTGGTGCTCAAGTACCATGGCGGTCTGCATAGATACATCCAGACAGAAATGGATTTTCTAGACATCTCATCCTTGGGCACGGCCTATCGATATAATGTCAAAATCAAGAAGAAGCTTAAACAAAAGACGCGGAAATTTGGGTCTGGGAACCCCTCACAGTAGAATCAGGGAAAGGGCAACCCCAACCCACAGAACAAATGGAAATGAAAATATGGACAGCTTTAGGACAAATATTCTAAGCTACAAACAAATAAGGACAATGGAAAGACGAAGAAAGACACTGGGAATTGATGTGACTTCCATAAGAGCCCCTGGAATAATGCTATTGATTTACGCTCAAAGCAGTCATTGGTGGCGGAGGTGAAATCCTTTGACTCAGATGTGGGTTCCAACTCAAAGTGAAAACTAGAAAATGGGAGATGGATTATTGACACGGAAACCAGTGCCATCGTTGCTACCACCAAGATCCAACTCGATGAACCTGATGAGATAGAGGAAATTGAGCTTCTCTTTCATCCACAGATGTGGGTGAAGGGTACTCCACTACACTTCATCGTTGATAGCGGTAGCCAGAAGAACCTCATCTCAGCAGAGGTCATCAAACATCTAGCCCTGCCAACAACTCAGCACCTATAGCCATACACCATCGGATGGCTCCGCCAAGGAAGAAATCTTTGTGTTATCCAACAATGTCGCTTGTCCTGTGACATCAAGCCCTTCAAAGATGAGTTATTTTGTGATTTTGGTCCCCTTGAAGTTTGTGAAGTTATTTTGGGCCAACCTTATTTATGGAAAATCCATGTTGTATATGAGTCTAGGCCTCACAATGTTATTATTACTTTGAACAGGAAATTGTACAAGATACCCAAGGTAGTCCCACCTACTACCATTTTATTGATATCTTCCAATCAATTCAGGAAGGTCATCTCTCAGACCGAGAAGTTTGTCTTATTCGTGATTCACTCACAAAGTGAGCGAAAGGTTGCAGCCACATCCATGGCCTCCATGGCCAATCTCTCCACGCAGCGAAATCAAGTGGATAAGGTCATTGAAGAATAAAAAGAGATCTTCTCCTCACCCATTTGAGTACCTCTACATTGTCAAGTCAAGCATTCAATCAATCTGGCCCTCGGCACACCACTACCCAATGGGCCAGTCTATCGATGATCTCTATTATAAAACAATGAGATCAAGCGTTAAATCCAAAAACTGCTCCAAAAGGGGCACATCCAACCCAACTCCTCACCATGTGGAAGCCCAATCGTTCTTGTGCAGAAGAAAGATGATACATGGTGAATCTACATCGATTATCGAGCCCTAAATAAAATTGCAGTGAGGGACTGGTACTCGATTCCCCAAATCAACGATCTCCTTGAACAGATCAAGGGGTAAAAATATTTTAGTAAGATTGGTCTAAATTCTAGCTACCATCAGGTCCCAATAGATCACACAGATGTATGGAAACTGCCTTCAAGTCAAAAGAAGGTGTTTTCAAATGGTTGGTCATGCCCTTTGGCTTGACAAATTCCCCAACAACTTTCATGAGGATGATGGACGATATCTTGCGGCCTTTCACCAATTATTTTGTGGAGGTGTATCTGGATGACATCCTCATCTACAAAAATACTTGGGCAGAACACTTGCAACATATTTAGCAGGCTCTGCACACTCTCCAACAGCACAAGCTATATGAAAATTTGGATAAATTATCCTTCGGCAAGGATGGGGTCCAATACCTAGACTACATTTTTTATGATCATGGGGTGCATGTTGATCCTACCAAGATCCATGTAATTCGTTACTGGCCATCCCCGATCACACTCACTGAGCTTCAGATCTTTTTAGGCCTTGCCAATTTCTATTGTAGGTTCGTGTTGGGATTCTCCCATATTGCATGGACCCTCAACCAAGTAACCAGGGGTGTTTGTAAGGAAATGTTTGTAAGTTTTAAACCTTCGAAGTAAAGCAATGCATATATATTCTTAAGCAATACAGAAATTAATCAATGGCTCATACACAGAGTACACAGAGATTTTATACCGGAAACCCTTAACCGGGAAAACCTTTCTTATTTTCATTATCTTGAATTTCACCATTCGCCATACAATATATACAATGTTTTTAGGTATTCCGTAGATACCAAAACCCTAATCCCTTAATCTGGCATTAATTTACAAATCCACTAAAAATAGCAAAATCCGCTAAAAATAGCAAAAAACCTCTAAGAAGGGATCCTCAGACACAATTGTCGTATCTAACGCACCCACACACACACACATGCAAAGAATATAACACATACCCAACATTCTCCCACTTGTTGTTTTCTTTGCATACAGGGGTCCAGGGGATTATATAGTCAACAATTCAGGATAGCATTGCCCATTGTTACTCTACACCAGGAAAACTTTTCTGTGCTCACAGACTTTGTCAATGAATCTACAACATTCTTCAAAGTGTCAACCTTTTCCAGCAACACCTTCTTTTCCTCAACCATGTCTCTCACAAAGTGATATTGAACATCAATATGCTTTGTCTTCGAATGATAAGTTGGGTTCTTTGCCAAGAATATTGCACTCTGACTATCACAGTCTAATCTCACTGCTTGTTGTACCAACCCAATACCTGAACACAATCTTTGTAACCATACTGCTTTCTTTGTAACCATACTGCTTCCTTGCTTGCATGAGTGGCTGCCATGTATTTAGCTTCTGTAGTTAAGAGTGCCACTACAGCCTGTCTTTTGCTCATCCAACTGATTTCTCCTCCAAATAGGTTAAACACATACCCACTTGTAGATCTTCTGCGATCCAAATCTCCAGCCTAGCCTGCATCAACAAAGCCATGTATGTCCACCACTCTGTCCAATCTTGGTCTTCCTTGGTAGCATAATCCATAACTGGTGGTGCCATGAAGATACTTGAAGACCCTCTTTACTGTTGTCCAATGCTCCTTCCCTGGTTTTGACATATACCTGCTCAAAACTCCCACTACATGTGCAATGTCCGGTCTAGTACAAACCATTGCATACATCAAACTGCCAACTGCACTAGCATATGGAACATGGGACATGTCCTCTTCTTCTTCCTGTGTCTTGGGACACTAATCTGCAGATAACTTTACAC